>LGRX02030855.1:0-36169 GCA_001247695.2 Cymbomonas tetramitiformis | reverse complement strand
TTGTGGGGTTCGGTGAAAATCTTTTACTAACAACAAAACAATTACAAATAAATTCGTTTGGGAAACATTTTTGACAATCGTACACGATTGTGAGAACTGTATATCGCGTGTTCATTAATAATTTCTCTATAGCCCATATAGACCGGACTAGGAAAGAATGAGAAATGATCCTCCTAAAGGCCTCAAGCGATTTAAATATTGCCAAGGAGGGCATGGGCCGATGTAAAAAATCACAGGGTTACTGCATGACTCGCGTTTGACAATCGTATACGATTGTCAAGCTCTGTCGTTGGGTTCGTCTCTCTGACGCACGTTTGACACTCGCATACGACTGGGTTATACCCCTTGAGTCCCTGGTTAGGGGGGGAGGGGGGAGTCAGTGTATATTCCTTAAGTAGTATGAAGAATTTTTTTTAAATTTTCTTAAATATGTGAAAATGCAGGCGTCGACGCGGGCCGGCGCGTTACCCTCCTTAAGTATGGGCTTAAGTATGGGAGCCCTATTTTGCGAAATGTTAGAATGTTAAGAATGGTTGGTCCACTCCGTGCGTCCACTCCGTCCGCCCGTTCATTCCGTCCACAGTGGACGGACCGGATGGACAGACGGACGGAGTGGACCGATATCATTCCCCCCCCACAACAGACTACGGGAGTGACGAGCGAGGAGGAGTACCCTTCCTTCCGGGAACCTCCCGCCTCCCAAAGGTGGAAACCCTCCAGCTCGGACTCCCGAATGGTTTTCCACAGCCCCAACCCGTTCAATGCCTTATAGTTGGCAACAAAGCAGCATGACCCGCCCACCAGCCATGGCAACGGCACGCACACGCTGCAGCCTGCGGATGGCGTGCTTGCTGAACCGCCTTCACAGCAGACCGACACCCCTCCGTTGTTGCCAGCCAAACGACGCCCAAAGCGACCCCTCAAGACCTCCCGAGGACCGTATCGACACCAGCAAGGGCACTCACCCTCCGCCTACAAAGGTAATTGTTGGGGCTTTGTCAATTACTCTCATAGCCGTCTACTAATGTGTGCTATGAGGAGATGATAATTGAGGAAGCGTATATCCGCGTGGACGTTGTTAAGACCTTGTCACTTATTAACTGTCAAGATTTTAACGACCGGAAGTATGGCACGGCTGGTGTTGAACAGTAACAGCAACGCGCAAGTATAAGGTGGGTATGAGTGTAGCAATCTGAAGACCAGAAGTGTGTGCTTGAGCTCAATGCTCCTCATATACTCTAGTGCTCTCACGCATCTCATGCGTTATCACCATCGAGTTGTGAACTCAAGAGCACTAGGTGAACTTGACGCATCGGCCAGACAATATAGCCATTGATGCTCGCATGCTGTTCGGTGCATGCTAGAAGCGAAGATGCATCTTGACAGAACGATTCAGTTCAAATTGAAGACTTATCTTGCTTCGCCATCTCGATGCCATATACTTGGCCTCTCGATGACAGATGTCATTCACCTTAGGTGGATGACGGACATACTGATTGTACATGTCATAGTCGACCGTACTGACAATACGTGACGATTGTATGTCATTATGACACATGACATGACATGACATGACAGGTATGACACATATGTCATCGGTCATATCCTTGACAGATCTCCCCTCTTGGAAGTGTTGTGACCTCACAATATAGGGTGCATACCTTTTGTATATGTCTTTGTTGTCTTTTGTTATCGAGCTAGCCAGTCTTCTTACACCAGTGAGGCGCCCCTCGAGGTGTTTTAGGATATCGGGGGGAACAAAGTCCACTTTAAACCCTCACCTTACAATTCTTAGGATGTAGTCCCCCTGTCGCATTGCGGTTCGTATTTCAGAGTGACGTTGCGTATTGCATTTCGTATTTCAGAGTGACGCTCGGGGTATCTCTGTCCGAGGTTTACGTTACGGAGAGATTATGCGCTTGCCAATTGTATCTTGTTTCCACGGCTTTATAGTGCATCCACCCTTCCTCCCCTCCATGGAACTGCTACGGAGGATGAACGGTCGAATGGATAAGATTTTTAATGCAGTCGGAGATTGCGCTGCTTAGAGATATTGGAGGGAATAGGGTCCACTTTAAATCCTCACCGAAATGCAAAACTCTTTTTTTGGTCCAGTGTGTTTCGCTATTGCCGAAAGCCAGTTGACGTCTTGTCGGCAAACCACACTAATGTGAATTCGTTTAGCCATGTGTGTCAAACACGACTCAGGATCACAACTTCATCTACCTCAGTAATTCTAGCAGTTCAGAATGACTGGCCGTAAGATCCGAATGACAAACCACGGTCCGGCAAAGGCAGTATAGCAACTTTTATTATCCACAAATATTGTACTCGCATGTATGCGTATCTGTGCAAGGGGAAGAATTTGTACAAGGCTCACTACACCTCAGCAAGGAAGGATCAACTCTTGCTCCTGATACGACATAATGATACAACATTAAGTGCAAGGTATTATAGATGATCGACATGTTATTGTATTAGTATATATATAACGAGAAGTAAGGGCAATAGGCTTAATATATTGTTAGCCTTCATAGGCAGCTAGCATGTCTGCTGCATTGGTCAGCTCTGTGGATTTGACCCAGGTGGCATGTTCAAGGCCGTAGCCTGCGTATCGCACTAAATAGTACTTGACACCTCTGCTAGTAATCTTATCTGAGAGAATGTGTGATATCTCAAATAATGGTCGCCCTTCTTCGGTGATCATCTGTGGCAGAGGCAAACGTGCTTGAATTGAGTCATTGTATAACTCTAATCTGGATACAGGCTGGACCGAATGGATCCGAATGTCGAGACCTCCGAATTCTAGCTCATATGCACGTCCATGGCTGACAACTTTGGATATGGTAAACGGCCCGATACTGTATATGGCTGCTTAAAGTGTCGGCCTGCCTCTGTCAAACCAGTCCATTGGATGTACTCAGTCCGTAAAAGAACTTTTTGCCCTAGTGCATATTGTCGGGGCATGTGAGTCTTGTCGAATCTTGCTCAATTGATTTCTGCTGCTCGGCTAATACAAAGAGTTTTCTATATATATACAGTAATCACTCAGTTATAAGGAACTCCTATGCTAAGGAACCACCCAGCCTTCGGGGTACCCGTTGATGAGAAAAGCTGGCTGGACTTTTTTTGTTATGGAATCACCCTGAAATATGAAATATGGTGCTGGCTGCCCATCTTAAGGGCCATTTCATATATATTAAGAAATCTAGGCTGGAAATTTTACCAAAATGGTGTAGGCAAATGCTATTTTTATCAGATTTTTTAATAAAAACTCTGCAAAAATCAAGGCACAATGCAATATGATGCTTAGGTTCATACGACACTACAATATCATACATTCGATATAATGCACCTATGCGCCTTTTTTGGAGGCTATCATGTGATGAAAACTGCAGGTTTTTTTAGGCTATTAAGTGATGAAATCTGACCATTTTTTGGAGGCTATTAAGCAATGAAAATAGCAGATTTTTGAGGCTATTAAGTGACGAAATCAGCCCACTATACGAGGCACAATACGATACGTATGATGCTTAAGTTCATACAGTACAACACTACAATACTATACATTGGAATGGTGTAGGTTGGCGCCACGGCTGGGTATCCAAGTATTATCCCTCACACAGGCGCGGGTACAACTTTCAGGTCGTGTATGAGGATGGAGATCGTAGGGACCACATAATGCGTGTACAAGACTATGGCAGTGGGGATAGTGTACCAGCTGGCACTTGGTGCCTTCTGCAAAGCGCAACATAGGAGGTGGGTTAGCCAGAATGCTACGAAGGGCACATATCCAGAACTTGTGTTATTCCAGAACCATATTATGTTATTGTAGAACCATGGATATTACATACACTTCTTGATTTATCCTGGGTGAATGTATAGTATTGTAGTGTTGTATTGTATGAACTTAAGCATCATACATATCGTATTGTGCCTCGTATAGTGGGCTGATTTCATCACTTAATAGCCTCAAAAAATCTGTTGTTTTCATTACTTAATAGCCTCCAAAAAAAGGGCAAATTTCATCACTTAATAGCCTCAAAAAATCTGCGGTTTTCATCACATGATTGCCTCCAAAAATGGGCAGATTTCATCACTTAATAGCCTCAAAAAACCTGCAGTTTTCATCACATGATAGCCTCCAAAAAAGGCGCATAGGTGCATTACATCGAATGTATGATATTGTAGTGTCGTATGAACCTAAGCATCATATTGCATTGTGCCTTGATTTTTGCAGAGTTTTTATTAAAAAATCTGATAAAAATAGCATTTGCCTGCACCATTTTGGTAAAATTTCCAGCCTAGATTTCTTAATATATATGAAATGGCCCTTAAGATAGGCAGCCAGCACCATATTTCTTATTTCAGGGTGATTCCATAACAAAAAAAGTCCAGCCAGCTTTTCTCATCAACTTGGGTACCCCCCAAAGGTCTGGCTGGTTCCTTAGCATAGGAGTTCCTTATAACTGAGTGATTACTGTATTGTCTATCGCATCGGCATGAACAGCCGAGTACTGGTCAAAGTGATCTCGAATACTGTAGCATTCTGTATTGGAACAGGAGCTTCTGGCGGAATGGTGATTGCCAGAGCATGTGGCGATAGTTGTCGCGCCAAAGAATCGAGATAGAAAGGTGTGTATCCAGTTGTAGCAGAAATTGTGTCGTTGATTGCAAACTCCACCAGAGGCAACTTGTCCTCCCACGAATTGGCAGAAGTATCATTGCATCAACACCCGAGGGAAAAAAATACTTCCTAATCAGTAATTATAAACCGGAGGTTGGTGAATCATGCATCAAACAAAATGTAAAATACCGGAGGATGTCCTCAATGAAGGCATGGCTTCGCTCATTGCTTGCATTCGATTGTGGATGGTGTGAAGATGTCATAGACAATCTCGTACCAGTAGACTTCCACAGCATTTGCTAGAATGAAGAAGTGAATATGGGATCTCGATATGATATGATGTTCCTCGGATGACCATGGAGCTTGAAGATGTGTTGCATATACATAGCAGCAGTGTTCTGAGCAGTCCAGGTCATGTTAAATGGAATGAGACGGCAGCGATGAGTGAATCGGCACATTACCACAAATATACTGTCTTGCGGCCCATCGGTGGTCAAAGGCAGATCAGTAATCCAGTCAAGTGATACATCAAGCCATTTTGTCTTAGGCAAACAATAGCGAATATGTGCCTGCCCATAAGGTTTGTGTCTCCTCGTTTTCCGGTGTTGGCACACGGGGCACTCCCGAATGTACTGGATTGTTACCTTCGTCATTCCTGGCCAGTAATATCGGCTACGCAACAGATGGGGCATGCGATTCTTGCCTACGTGACCAGAAACAGTTGCTGAGTGACACGCATGCAGAAGAATATGGCGAAGCGGTGTGATCTCACCGTCATCTGTTGGAACTTTGGCAGTAGGTGGCATGTAAAGTTGTCTGTCATAAATGGTCTTGCGATATAGCAATCCCGGGATGAGCTCGAAGTTGTTGACAGTCTGTGATGATGATGATGATGATGATGCCAGTTTGGAAAGTATCGATGGTGCAAAAGGATCACGATCATACTGTGATGTGATAACGATGTGTAGCTGATGACCCGATGATGCAGAGACAAGAGCAATACATGTAGGGTCTGGAGATGTTATGCCATCAGCCGATGCGAATGCCAATGAGGCAATGTGATGTTGCAGACCATCGGAGAGTTCAAAAAGAGCAGAAATACGTGGCAGGGCATCTGCAAGCTTATTCTTCTCGCCTGCAATGTGCTCAATCCGAAAGTTGTACTCGGAGAGCTCATCCAACCACCTTGCCTGTTTCGGGCTTAGTGTGGATTAGGACTGGAAATATACCAGTGGCTAATGATCTGAACGGACGATAGTCGCTGGATCTCCCCGCAAGATGTGGCGAAAGAACCGGAAGCCCTCCACGCTGGCAAATAACTCAATCTCAGGGATATGCCAGCGTCGTTGTATGTCAGAAAGAGTTACGCTGGGGTAGCCACATGGCCTCGTACCTTTGCCTTGATCTTGTAGGATGACTTGGCCAACGTGTGTGCCTGATCCATCGACCTCCATAATGGACGGCAGTTTTTGATCTTGAAGCTGTAGTACTGGAGCATTGCACATGGCACTTTTGAGGTTGTCGAATGCCTGATGCTGCTCGGTTTCCCAGACAAATTCTGCATTGTCTTTCGGAAGGCGATTGAGTGGTTCGGCAATCTTGGAGAATTTCGGAATAAATCTCTTGAACTGGCCGACCATGCCCAAGAATGACCAAAGGCTAGACTTGTCATCTTTAGCCATGCGGCGTAGAGGCTGCTTGCCAACAGTTGGGTCATAGGATACTGGACTGAAGGTTGAATAGCCATGACTGCACGGACTCTGTCTTCGATGATGGATAGACCTACCTCAGAGATGCGGTGTCCGATAAAGTCAATACTTCTTACGAACAACTCAACCTTCGAAGGTCTGATGAAGAACGGATGCTCTCTGCAGCGCTATAGGAACTGGCGAACGTGTTTCACGTGTGTGTCAAAATCTGGATTGTACACAATAGTATCGTCCATAAAGATGACTAAGAATTGATCAACGAAGTCGAAGAATACTCGGTTTCCAACACGCAGAGCGGTCGCGGGAGCGTTAGTTAACCCAAAGGGCATCACTATCCACTCGTATGAACCATATCTAGTTCGAATAGTTGTCTTATAGATGTCGTCTGGATGAATATGGATTCGATGGAAAAATCCGTTCCCATCAAGTTATGGCCTCACCACTGTTCAGTGGTGGTTTCAGATTTCATCTTGCTTTGATCCCGCGGAACTAGCGGTTATCATAGCGGAACAAGCTACTCACACCCGGCCGAGCGCATTGCTCACCGACGCATCTGACTCCGCGTGCCTCCAGAAGCACCGGTCGTCTCCCCAAAACGGAACCAGTTCCCGGACTTCGCGTGCGGCATCTGCACGTCCAACGACGACATCGCGACATCATCGACGTTTTGCTTTGACGACGACCTTGAGCGCGTCAAGCCACATCTTGTTCGAGTAGAATTCACCACATGCTTGACTTCTACGGCGGGCTTTGAGCGGCATTCGCTTCTACATTTTTTTTTTCGCCACGTGTCCAGTGTCGCGAACAACATATCACGAAACCTACTTTACACTCTGGCCAGGAGCACCTCGACTGCAGCAAATTTGGCTTACCGCACGACGTTACTGACGTGACCGCCGTTTTCAGCGTCAAAATCTACCCCAATTTTACCTTTTCATCACTTGAAATTGTCAATTTTACGAAAAGTTGGAGTTTCGCCTTGAAACCCTATCTTTCACTCGCAGAATTCTGCAGCCTGCGGTCTGCACCCATGTCCACCGCACGTCAACATGCGCGTATGGCCGTTGTGCATTCAGTGGTGGCATATCTTCGACTACGTCGACATCGTCTTACCCCTGGCTATGGTCTGGTGGTGGCTGGTGGTGCTTATGCGCCAGACACCAACATCGCGAGTCCATCGCCTTCGCCAATGACGAGAACTCTGACCACACCGAGTCCGCAGCGGCCTCCACTCTCCCCTCCACCCCGCGTGCCCCTCGGCCATTGCCTGGTGGCGTGTGGTGGTGGTGCGATGCCCCGCCATCCCACCGATCCTCCTCTCTGCTTTCGCACTCGTGTGCAGCGGAGTAGGCACACGCCGCATTTTCCACCTTCGCCCCCCCCAGGGTGTCCTCATCCCCGCACTCGCTCTGGTGGTGTCATGCATCATGGCACTGCACCGCCGCGTGGGCATTGGTTGACGGCATCCCAGCGGCGCTCGACTCCATCCACCATCGAGGATTCCGCCGCCATCTACCCTCGCACCCTGGAGCCTAGTAGCCTCTGTAGGCCTGCGGGAGTAGACATCCCCGCAGCACGTGCATGGGCGTAAGCCCCTAGAGCATGCATCTTGAGGCCAGCGTTGGCGTAGCCGTACTGTCTGGGTTAAAAAAGGCCCCTTTGGGTCTCGCATGATGCTTGCTTTGTTAGGGTTTTGCCTTTGTGGCCAACCGTAGGATGTTAGGACTGCCTTGGCCAGCTTGCGTCGTGGCACCTCACGCCTTCGGGGTGAGGTGGTGTCACGGGGAGACGGACTTTTGCCCCCCCATAAATTGGGGGTGACTGTCTCTTCCCGTGTCACCCCTCGCCTTGTGGTGTCACTTGCATCTTGCCTGTCCGTGTGTTCGTTTCGCTCTGCGATAATAAAACAACCTAAGTATTTTATTATCGCATCTTAGTTTGTTGTGACCTCCGGGACCTCCGTTGTCCAGCTTCGTTCGTTCGGGGACCGTGATATATATAAGTTATGTTATCATATATATATATATATCCGTTCCCATCACTAGACTGGCTTCAAACTCCTGTTTCCTTAAATATGATGTATTACTGTACATACATACATAGAGCACATACATTCAAAGCGTACACCTGAGTTTGAATATAATTACTCGTACGACATGTTGTTTCGCAAGGGGGGACATGAGTGTGCTCTAAATGGATATTGAACCCGGACTTCACAGAAGTCAAGAACTGAGTATTCACATTAACTTTGATTACCCTCAGTACTAGGTGCAATGCGAATAAGCCACTTTCTCAATGCGTCGAGGTTTATTTCAGTAGTACGGTTTATTGTACTAATATCGAACACATTGCGTGATTCTACCCATTGTTCCCACGTTACGTACTCAAAGAAGTGTTCGACATAACGTTTGCAAACGCCTACCATGAATGCTGCACGGACTGTATTGAAATCTCCATTGCACAATTCCACAACGATGTCTTTCGCATCGGCCTTGATCTTGTTCACATGGGTCATGATATCAAAGAAGATAGCATTATCGTCGCCATCCAACATATCACACACTTCGCCGCAGGTATGTACGGTATTCCATACCACGCGTTGTTGCTCACCATCGCATCGTGTAACCATGGCCATGCTGAGGGCGCATCATCATCAACTAGGCACGAGTGTAATCTTTCTTGTTTCGCGATGATCTGGTCCATGTACTCCTCAAATTTGTAAACACTTATGCACTTTTGATGTTGATCTGAGTAGCCATGCCAGTACGAACTGATGCTATCAGACTCCAACTTCTGCATTCGATCATCTACGAGAATGCCAATCGTTGTTCTCTTATCAACTCGACTCATGACACTAATATTCGGGATTTTGGGTATAGATGTCTCGCATTCATAACGACATCGACGGATAAGCTCCCGAACGGTATGATCGACGTTGATAGCTTTATCATAGCTTTTGTCTCCAGCCCGATGCGCTTCAACAACGACTTGCTTCAAAGCTTGCACATGCCCATCATCTGTGGTACAGTTATTCACAAAAGTGATGTATAGACCATTATCAAACCAATGCTGCGATACATATTGATATTTGAGACTATGTTCCAACCGGCCTAAAGCAGATTCAGAAGCTGTAATTCCATCCCGATGATAATTTGCATGGCTTGCACGGTAGGCTGCATGACAATGATCGCACGCCATATTGCGGGGTTTGTGTGTCCAAGAAGCGCAATCCATCTGGTCGCAACATAGATTGCGCAGAATATGCGAGTCACCATCACCAGATGGATTGCGCTTCTTGGACACACAACCCCCGCAATATGGTTTGCGATCATTGTCATGCAGCCTGCCGTGCAAGCCATGCAAATTATCATCGGGATGGAATTACAGCTTCCGAATCTGCTTTAGGCCGGTTGGAACATAGTCTCAAATATCAATATGTAACGCAGCATTCGTTTGATAATGGTTTATACATCACTTTTGTGAATACATGTACCACAGATGATGGGCATGTGCAAGCTTTGTAGCAAGTCGTTGTTGAAGCGCATCGGGCTGGAGACAAAAGCTATGCTAAAGCTATCAACGTCGATCATACCGTTCGGGAGCTTATCCGTCGATGTCGTTATGAATGCGAGACATCTATACCCAAAATTCCGAATATTAGTGGCATGAGTCGAGCTGATAAGAGAACAACGATTGGCATTCTCGTAGATGATCGAATGCAGAAGTTGGAGTCTGATATCATCAGTTCGTACTGGCATGGCTACTCAGATCAACATCAAAAGTGCATAAGTGTTTACAAATTTGAGGAGTACATGGACCAGATCATCGCGAAACAAGAAAGATTACACTCGTGCCTAGTTGATGATGATGCACCCTCAGCATGGCCATGGTTACACGATGCGATGGTGAGCAACAACGCGTGGTATGGAAATACCGTACATACCTGCGGCGAAGTGTGTGATATGTTGGATGGCGACGATAATGCTATCTTCTTTGATATCATGACCCATGTGAACAAGATCAAGGCCGATGCGAAAGACATCGTTGTGGAATTGTGCAATGGAGATTTCAATACAATCGGTGCAGCATTCATGGTAGGCGTCTGCAAACGTTATGTCGAACACTTCTTTGAGTAACGTGGGAACAATGGGTAGAATCACGCGATGTGTTCGATATTAGTACAGTAAACCCTACTACAGAAATAAACCTCGACGCATTGAGAAAGTGGCTTATTCGCATTGCACCCAATGATGACATTGAGAGCTTGCAAAATATCCTGATGAATGCCGCCGCACCTTCATTGCTGTCCACATTTAGGGACGCTTTTGATGAAATGTGGACAATATATAATGCAAGTGTCGCCAATGAGGTCGATAGCGAGATTAGTGATGTTGTGTGAGGATTAGCATAGATTGTATGGCTATATAGGAACAATCTCGCCTTAACCCCTATGGAGCGGATGGAACCTTTTGCGAAAAACATGTATTTTACAAATGCACTGTGTTCGTGGTATATGGTATCATGTTAGGTGCACGAGATTCGACATATGTTCCACAACCCATAGACGGTCATGTTGAGCTATTGCCTGCATGCGCTCATGATATATACAACGATTTATCGGATTTTTACTTTTTTAGAGCTACCATCAGTTGACACGTCGGATGTGATAATATTGTTATCAGCTGATGTGGCAGCTGATAACAGAATATTCTAAACTGATAACAGAATATTCCAAACTGATAACAGAATATTCTAAACTGATAACAGAATATTTTAGACTGATAACAGAATATTCAGGGGTGATAACAGAATATTTTACTTACGTGGCAAGGGATAAGAAAATATTCTATGAAGACAGGAATTCATAACAGGATATCCTGATTGGGTCCAAATAGGACACTTGGAACAGAAATCTAATGCAGGTCACGACAGAGATTCAGCCTAGAGCAGACTTTTGCCAAATTCCAGCTCACGCGTTAACCTTCATGCAAAAAACCTGCATGGCACACACTGACAAAGGTATGATATGCAAAGCAGTGTATGCAAAGCAGATTTTGCACAAAGATGCAAAGCAGATTTTGCTCAAAGACTAAGAACGTATGAAATGCCAACAGATGTAGGCAAACAGATTTTGCCCAAATTGTGTATGCAAACTGATTTTGCGTATGATATGCAAAGCAGTGTATGTATGCAAACAGTGTATGCAAAGCAGGACACCCAAACAAATGAGTATATGCAAATGAGCAAATGAGTGTATGCAAAGCAGGACACCCAAACAAGGACAGGACACCCAAACAAATGAGTGTACACTGAGTGTACACTCGAGAAAAATAACGAAGGGCGCACCCCCCATCATGGGCAGAGCTTTTCGGCCCCGAAAGAGGATCAACCCTGCAGGGGAATCAACCACACTTTAAAGCACTGCACTTGGAACCAGAGTGGTGCCAAAACACACAAATATTGAAAATCATAAATCATGTGATACAACACCCACGCACCTGCCCTCCAAACAGTGATCGTTTCGTAGATGTCCTCGATGTACGTGCCGAAGAAACTGAGGTAAAGCTGAAAGTTTCAAACAAATACAATTAGAATAGTAAAGCACATAAGGAAAGTCAAGAAAATCAGACCAGAATGAAAAGTTCAAAAGGGAGGAGGGACGCACCATACGATGGCAGGGTCGGGTTTGACCCCGAGGCGGGACACGGACTGTCCCACTGCCCTGCCTCAATTTCCGGAGGCGTGAAAACGGAGACCGTAAAAGGATGGCCGACGCACCTCCTCGCATAAAGTGTAAAGGGTAAGCCTCGTTGCGAGTGAACCATCTGTGGGAACTAAACAAAGCGTCAGAACACTTTAGCAGGAAAATAGTGCAAACACGGAATGCCGGAGTGAAAAAGCGACGTACCACGCGGAAAAAAAAACTTGGTGTACTTCATCTCTCCGTAAGTACAGAATTCCTGGAGGGACACAACAATAGTAATAGTAAAAATGGGAACAGAGCACGCACTATCGGTGCGAAAGTTCTCACGTAGGGGGGTGGGCTACGCAGCTTAAAAACACGGCATACAAGAATGATATACACGTACATTGGCACTTGTAGATAAGCATAAACACACCTGTATGTTTCTTGACGTTCGATATTGCCGTGGGTATCTTCGTTGGCAACTGTGAATAAACTTCCACAAGTCTGCATTGTCAAACAACCAGGCTTAGAACAACATGGCAAGCAGTATAAATATCGATTGGTGAAAAACATCAAGCAAAAGGAACTACGCACCTGGCATTCGACAGGGTCGGGTTTGACCCCGAGACGAGTCAAAGACTGTCGCACTGCCCTGCCTCTCAGAACGGTTGTGAAAATCTACCGGGCGAAAAACCTTAGTGAGAATCGGGGACCGGCATAAGAACGTGCAAGGGATGGAACCACAAGACGAAATGCCCGTGCGCAGGGCACGCATAGATGGGAGCACATTTCTAAAAAAGTCGCGAAGTTAAACCCAGTGCGTGGAACACGCAGGGTACATAAGAGTTGCTGCAGCATGCAGCGCTCTTGTGTCCAACTTCGAACCGAGGTGTCGAATACTCACAGGAAACATGAATAAAATTGTACACCGGGGAAAGCAAGGAAAACGAGACAACGTATGCCGCGACCTGCATAGCAAATTCAGAAGAGTAGCGGAAAGTGTGCACTGCAGAACTTGTTACCTGCAAAATCAACGAAATCAGCGAAGCATCATAAAACGCAAGCAGATGGCTCACTTTACACGTGCTGCATCGTCAAGGCAAATTTCGAATAATGAGGAGCCGTGGGTTCGCATCAGGATAAATGCTCACAAAAAAATCGTCATCGGGTCAACGCAATGACGGATGTTGATGTTTTACACCCTTAGATTAAAGATGACAATAATCGCACCGCCAAATTCAAATTTAAATTATTCTCAGAATGTCATGAAATCGCGATCGATGCGATCGATCGGTGCGCTTCGAGGACTCCAAACTCGTGAAATGTACGCAATCCGACGTGGAAAGTAATAACACGGTGCTTCAACCGATATCAAATCCGACGTGGCCACTCTTAAAAATCCGATAAGGCTTCGGGGTGACACCACTGGCATCGTTGCGCTACCGCGCAACGATACCAGTGGTATCACCCCTCCGAAAACCGATAACTAGCTCATATCGACAATATACAAGCAAAAAGCATGCCGTTCCAGGAACCAAATTTGTGAAATTTGAGTTCTCGCAACCGCATTATCGAGTAATAAGTCATCCCACGACCATAAAACAATCTCCTTTATTCGTGTTTTTGAATAGGTAATGAGCTTTTTGGTCAAACGCGTCGATATATCCAAATATTCAAGCAAGTAGGCGAAAAAACACCAAAAAACAAGAAAAAAACATTAATTTTGCAATGTTTTCCATACTTAAGGCGTAAATGGAGTGTTTTTAGCAATAAATGAATATCCGGAACGTATATATGGCCCGTATGAAGTGCATGGTGATATGATATGATACAAACCATTGAACCGGCATACCCATGTCGATGTATGCCACCAACACCGCGATTTCTCACACTTTAGGATAGATTTTACACATATTACATCCGATGACTCGAGCAACTTTGGGGATTCGCTCACAACGAAATGCCCCGTGCGTAAGGTATATATAATAGGTATATGTGCAAAATACATTCTTGAGCATTAATGATACCTATCGTGGTGGGCGTGCGAAGCGTGGATGTGCGATTGCAACGAGTCTTGTCAGTTCGAGCTGTGAATGTACTATAATATGAGCGGTCAACGTGTTCGTATACGGTACAACCCGCTCCATAGGGGTTAATGACAATAGGTAAATTATTAACAACGTTGCACAGATGGTAAAGCGTTTGCACATTAAGTATATCCATGCATACAGTGATATATATTGGATTGAATGCATGCTATGATCTGAATGTGTATACGGCAAGTGCCGGAAATTGAAGGAGGATTCAACATACACTTCGGGACACTTATCGGGGGCGGGCGGGGCGGGGGAGCGGGGGGGGGCACACGCATGTGGTGAATAAAGCTTGTGTCTCCCTGCTCCTCTCACCGGCGGTGCGTTGCTCCCCCCCCCCAACGGGGCGGTATCATTGTTTTACATACGCACATTGTATACACTGAAAGAAAAATAGTACAAACGAATGCATGGTTATGACCTTGCATTGAGTTGATATCACATTAAATGTGCACATGAATAGACAATTGTCCCAGATATGTTCTGAACAATAAGTGATTAATCTGCCATGTTTTATGGCCGGATTTCTTATCATAGTAGTTCAAGATCATGCATTCCACAGACGCACACATACACACACACACACACACATATATACTTGTGTGAGTGTGAGTGTGCGTGTGATGAGATTTCGAGATATTGAACCCGGACTTCACAGACGTCAAGAACTGAATATTCACATCAACTTTGATTCAATATATCTTGAATATATCAGAATATCAAAGGCATTCGATAATTATCCATGATTTTTGAATTTCATTGTGGGTTAAATTGGTCTACGCCTTTTGCCAAATTCTATCAGTAAATACTGAAAATAAGTTGCTATACTTTTCAGAATCCATAATTTTTACAGCTCAATAATTTTTAAATGATATCAGCAAAATCCTGTCAGATATTGAGCTTCATACATTGAGAATTGCATAAATTCGATTTTTCAATTTCTTATTTTACTGTGCGTTAAATCGTGAACTGACTAAGCCCAAATATAGGGGTAAGTATTTGAAGGTATGCAAGACTCTATATTGAGTTACCTGTGTTTTACAAAGTGTTTTCTATATATATATACAATGATCACTCAGTTATAAGGAACTCCTATGCTAAGGAACCAGCCAGCCTTTCGGGGTACCCAAACCGTTGATGAGAAAAGCTGGCTAGACTTTTTTTGTTATGGAATCACCCTGAAATAAGAAATATGGTGTTGGCTGCCTATCTTAAGGGCCATTTCATATATATTAAGAAATCTAGGCTGGAAATTTTACCAAAATGGTGTAGGCAAATGCTATTTCTATCAGATTTTTTAATAAAACTCTGCAAAAATCAAGGCACAATGCAGTATGATGCTTAGGTTCATACGACACTACAATATTATACATTCGATATAATGCGCCTATGCGCCTTTTTTGGAGGCTATCATGTGATGAAAACTGCAAGTTCTTTTAGGCTATTAAGTGATGAAATCTGCCCATTTTTTGGAGGCAATCATGTGATGAAAACCGCAGATTTTTTGAGGCTATTAAGTGATGAAATTTGCCCTTTTTTTGGAGGCTATTAAGTAATGAAAACAGCAGATTTTTTGAGGCTATTAAGTGATGAAATCAGCCCACTATACGAGGCACAATACGATATGTATGATGCTTAAGTTCATACAGTACAACACTACAATACTATACATTCACCCTAAATAAATCAAGAAGTGTATGTAATATCCATGGTTCTACAATTACATAATATGGTTCTGGAATAACACAGGTTCTGGATATGTGCCCTTCGTAGCATTCTGGCTAACCCGCCTCCTATGTTGCGCTTTGCAGAAGGCACCAAGTGCCAGCTGGCACACTATCCTCACTGCCATAGTCTTGTACACGCATGATGTGGTCCCTACGATCTCCATCCTCATACACGACCTGAAAGTTGTACCCGCGCCTGTGTGAGGGATAACACTTGGATACCCAGCCGTGGCACCAACCTACACCATTCCATTTAAAGAGAAGATGCCAACCGACCATGGAACAATTCAGCTGGCCCGCGTCAGGGGCACTCAAAGTTGTGTACCCGGCAGGGATAAACCACTTTGCCGCCTCGTCTGAACATTCATCTTCGTCCGAAAGTTCCTGTTCCTGTTCGTCTAGCAGTTCCTCCTCCTCAGCAGCTTGCTGCAGGTCAGCGAGTGTCGTGGGAACGACGTTATGCTGTACGGGTGCGGTCGCAAGCACAACAGGGAGGACCGGCCGATCAAACGTGAAGGAAGCAAGGCCCTCAGGAGTGATCCTCTCATCTCCAGCTCATGTCACCGAGAGTAGGCAGCCCGATTTCTCGAAGTACCTATTGAGATCCACACGAGCGCACGTGCGCGTATACACAGCTCCGGCCCACCACGTCATTAAAACGCGGCGATCGGAGGCAGTCAACTCACAGTTCTCCCACTTCTCCAAGTTATCGAGATTCTCAAGCCACTCGTTCTGCTCATAATCAATGTCGCGCTTGACCTCACGGCCTGCACCCTGGTCCACTGGCTGACTCCAATGCGTGCCACCCTTCAACAAGCTCCAGCCTAACGCACGCCCTTTCTCCTTCTGGTTTCCCAAGTACTCCGGTTGCACCTGTGCATCGAGATTATCGGCAAATACAACAGACTCGTCGTTCGGAATGTGCTCGTCCAGCCAAGGAATGAATGTGCCGTTCTGCCACTCCAGCGACGTCGCGCGATCCACCCAGGCACACTTCTGCCAGTAGACATGAACGCCCGGGTGATATGCCGCCTTCTCAGCCTCGGTGATACGCTTTTCTGTGCCACGGAATCAAATCGCAATTGGTGACTGGGGAAGATTCTTCCCTTCTGCATCCACGTCGGCACGAATGTAGATTTGTAGGGTCGCCTGCCGTTTTTCCAAACCTGATCCAGGTTGACGCACCCAGACATCCTTCGAACCCTTGTCCTCATACGTGTGATCGTAGTCCCCTACCACAAAGGGCAGAGGAACTTGATCCACATTGAGGCGATGCTTGAAAAGAAAGCGACCCTGTACAGTACACAACGAAGGACACAACGAAGGTGAGACAGTTGACAACAAATACATGGATAATAGTCAAACCAAAAAAAACGGGGAAACGACAAAGCTGCATCAAGGCACCTTTATTGGGTGTTGTCGAGGTGCCGAAGAAATGAGCCTGCAAATGCCTTGCAAAACTGCTGGAACACGGGCGTCACCATACTAGCGTAGGACTGCGGCTTCTTGTGGGTGCGTTTGCGGGTCGCAAACCCTTCGCGACGCTTCCACTTCAACCTCCAGTTGGGTGACGCTGAAAATTCGGCGTCAGGATAGTGCTGCTTGACAAGCTGCTCCACGCGAACGCTGGCAAAGCGTGGGCCCACCTTGCGCCCACGCGCACGCTTAGCACGCACTTCGACCGCGAGCTGTTTCTCAGCCAGAGGGAAACGAGACGAATATGTACGCTTACATTCGACCTTTAGGCGCTTCAATTTAATGTCGCCCGCTGCCTGGAATATGTGGCCACGCACTTGGATCCCATCAGCTCCAACACCATTTGCCCAACGTGAAATGTTGGCAACAAGAATACCGGTCTCTCGAGCTGTGTGGTGCACAACGTCGTGGAACCCTGCTTGGACACACCCATCGTAAAAGTGGTTAGCGTTCGCTTTCTCCTCATTAGTGTAGCGCTTTCGCTTGTGTGCCCCCTTGCGTGGCATCTTGACTGCATAATCATCAACAGAGTCGTCGGAAATCGGCCGTCGCTGTGAAGAAAATACGGGAGGTTTAATCGGAGCGTGTGGTGACACTTTGGGTGCCCCAAGAATCTGAAAATTGAACTCCAAGAATTCGCGAACTTCTGAATTGAAAACACACCACGTAGAGAGACTGAGATGAAATATGCGTATTCCAGAGATACAGATACAACCGGCTCACCAGGGGACACTACAAGGGAGACGCAAATGTGGCGGTTTCTGTCCGCTTCTAACACAACTTTACGATCTGCAAGTAGGGCCTCAGTCGAAGAAACAAACTCCGCCTTGTCCATAGGACGAACGCGGGCCTTGCGATGCGCGACGAGCGCGGGCATGTGGTTAAAACCCTTAGAACAACAGTCGCAATAATATTTTGACTTTAAAATTGGTGTCTCCGATGTAATCGTCTGAACAGTTTCCCCTGACTTTGTTTTGACGAAGCGCGAAAACCCGAAATCAAAAAGGCGAGAAGCTTTCCGTTTCGCTGATGCCGATACAAGTTCCTGTGATGTTCCCCCATCTGTGGTCGCTGTCGCTTCGCGCGGCGTAGATGAAATAGTGGAAGGTACCGACGCTGAAGCAGTTTGAGCGGCTGGATATTTCAGATTTGTATTATCACTGTTGTTCTCGGAAATATCACAAAGGTTTAGAACCTCCTGGATCCCTTGGGATGTTTCCGACGGTTGTGTCGGCTTTGGAGGCGGTGCGGGCTCTGGGAGGGTTGCATTCTTGCCACGAGCGTTGGACTTGACGGCGCGTTCTTGGCATGAGCGTTGGCAGTATAAGAATGATAGCCTTCAATTCTAAATAGTCCGATTCCGATATAATATCATCGGCTAAGTCTTGCTTTAATTCTTTCAACTGTGCACGACTCTCAGGGTCCATTTTATACGTTTTGAAAATTTTAAGAAATGTGGCTGGCTATGTACGGATGGCACGTGGATGGTTATGGAATGTGCTGGCTGGCTTAAAAGATCGCGGTCACTATTCTTAGCAGATTCCATAGGACGCGGCGAGGGGGGTGCCCAAGTTGATGAGAAAAGCTGGCCGACCTGGAATTTACGGTTTTCTTATAGGTGGGTGATTATTGTATGGTAGTTTTGTTCAGCCGCAGAGAACTGTCTACTGTCATACACAATCACCTTCATGCCATCCCCCGTGTCCTGCATGAGTACTCCCCCTAGAGCCACACCGCTCGCATCCGTCAGTACCAAGAAAGGGCGCAGACCCGTTTGTTGCCGCCTTTACATTTGGTAACTTTGCCAGCAATGGTGATGATGTCAAGGCCGCTTTGAGCTCATTAAAGGCCCACTGCTACTGTTCTCCCCACTGCCACGGTACATTTGACTTGGCGAGCTCGGTCAGTGGTTTGGCGATTTCTGAGAAGTGGTGTACAAATCCTGGGTAGTATCCTGCCATACCTAGGAACTGGCGCATTTGGGTCACTGTCTGCAACTGAGGCTAGGTCTTGACGGAGGCCACCTTATCATGCTGAGGCTGACAACCTTTTGCAGAGAGTGTGTGACCAAGAAAGCGCAGACTCTTCTTAGGACCTATTTGGGCCTTGGAGGCTTTTAGATATACTCCCTTCTCCCGAAAGGTTTCCAGAAAGAGCTTCATGTTCTTGTAGTGCTCCTCCAGTATGCGTGAGAACACAATGGCATCGTCGACGAAGATTCTCACGAACGGCAGATGTCCCGGTGCCCGTTGCATGCGACGTTGATACGGCGATGGGGAGTTCTGAAGTTCCTGAGGCATCGCCAACCACTCATAAGCACCCATATGTGTCGTGAACGCAGTCTTCTCTATGTCCTTTTCTGCCATGGGCACCTCCCAAAAGCCATCCACTGCATCGAAGGAAGAGAAGTGTGCGCCCGCCTGCATCTCATCGAACATGAGCTGTATGTGTGGTAAAGGATATCTGTCTCGCACCGTATGCTGATTCAGTTGGCGGTAATCCACCACTAGACGTAGTGTCTTGGGGTCTCCGGGCTTGGGTACCATTAAACAAGGCGCGGCGTAGGGGCTGCTCGATGGCCGAATATACTCTTTCTCCAGGAGCTGCTCGATGCGTTCCCGTAGTTGACGCAGTTCCTCCACCGACATATTGTAAGGGCGCTTGGAGGTGGTTTTGGAGCATCAGGTTTGAGTTGGACATACGCGCGATCCACACCATGTCGTAGCTTGGATTTCTCGGGAAGTATGGCTCGTAATTCCTCCTTATAAGTCTCAAAGAATTCGTTGAAACGCTGCTTCCAGGTTTGAGAAACTTCCGCATCTCGTGAATCTTTATTTACGTAGGTGTCATCCCCCACAGCCGCTTCTCCTGTAGCCACCGCCGCAAATACTCCTTCCTGCGAGGTACCCCGAGCCGCCATCATAAGCCATGCTGGTAAGTATTCCCCTTCTCCTGCCAGTCGTCGGGTCTCCGCATGCGCCAAGTGCTTCTTTAGTTGCGCCGTTGACAGGAACACCTCATCCACCAAGCCCGCACCCTGTCCCTTTTTCCTGGACATGCTTACTCCCGGGCTACAACCTTCCAAGGTTACCCGTTGTTGTCCCCCTCCTTTCCTTCTAGTTCCAAAGGAGATCGCTCCATGCCCAGCATAGTCCAACGTCACTGGTGACAGACTGCGCAACCACTTGCCTCCTAGCACCACATCCACCTGAATTCCTAAGGGTAGCACCCGCAACGCCATCATGATTAGACTCGATGTAGTCCTTGCTTGCCCAGATGTGTGCCTTGAACTTTGTATACTGTATGCCACTGCTCCCGCTGACTTAATTGAACCATCAGCCAACGTCACTCTCATCACTGGCACTGGCCTGTGTAGCCAACTGACACATTTGCACTGCTGCTTCAGAAATGAAAATATTTGAGGCCCCAGAATCCACCAACACCTTCACCAAATGCTTCCCCAGGTAGGCATATAACACCAATAGTAGTGGTCCTTCAGTATGGTCCCCTATTGTCGCCAGCGTGCCTGTCCGGGGCGCGCCAGATCGTGCCTCCCATCGCACCTGACCATTCACACCTATATGCTTGCACTTCCGCACCTCCTCTGACCCTGGATCACAGTCCACCCCCAGGTCTGTTTTTCCTTCCAGGTCTTCCACAACCTCTTCTTCTAGCTTCGCGGCTGGCTGTATATTATCTGCGTGAGTGTTGGAGGTGGACGTCTGGACGATAGAGACTCGTTCCCCTCTTATGGATCCTCTGCAGCCTCTTCTTCTAGCTTCGCGGTTGGCTGCATATCTATGTTCGGATAAACGCGTTACGCGTAAATCTCAAAACTCCGGAAACACGTAAATACGCGTAATTTACACGAGCCTCGATTTCGGCCTTATTTTATGTGCTAGGAGGCAAGCACAAGAGCAAGAAAAAACGGCTAAGTACAAAACGCAAGAGTACTTAGTACGGAGTACAGTAGGACCGATCAGAATGATGTTGATGTGAGGTGCCTAGCCTGTTGTACGGAGTACTCAGTACAGTTGAGTTATGGAAAGAGTTCCTGAATGTATAAGAACTCTAAGTGTAACCAGTTTCGGAGGATGAGAACTGAACTGAGAATTGTAACATAAAAAGTAAAGAGCCGTAACTGCTGTATATTGTGTATTGAAAGCATGCACTTGAAAGCAAAAGCATAACTAGAAAGATTTACGAAACCGAAGTCTGATAGTTGACCAATCGTAATCATACCTCGTGCGGTCGTTTAATAAGTGTAGATAGAATAAGTCCGAAACCGTAAAGAAGAGAGAAAGCAAGAGTGGAGACTCCTACAAAATGGTATCAGCAGATTAGTCCGTGTTTTCACGTTGCTTCCCTGTTTTTTTTGCGCGAATTCTGATCAAAACCACCTTGCCTCACGTGATTGTCTAGCGTGAACCCTTTCTACGAAATCGAGAATGGCTGTTCTTGTGCTTGCGTTGCGCGGCGGTGTGTGGGTTTGAGGGTTCCAGGTACCCTTGGGACCACGTTGGCGTGGAGGAATCTAGCCCAGCGATCTAGGGGATCTAGGCGATCTAGGCGGGGATCTATCTCACTTTAGCTATTCCAAGTGGTTATGTGTGCGTGAGGATTTTATGCAAGATGTTTAGGGCACCACATTCAACATGATCACAATACACTTGCTCACAAAAGCCAATCATGAGGTACGGCGGTCCCCCCGAAGGTAGACCAGCTCGGACACACCAAGCCTTTGTGAGGAGATGTATTCTGATCGTGTTGAATGAAGCAACGGTGCATGCATTGCATACACACAACACAAGACAACAAATGCTCCGATCAAACGCACGAATTGAGAACACGATGAGTATCAATTAAAGTATGCACAATCGGAGAAGCAAAAAGAGAGCAAAAGAAGCAAAAAGAGAGCAAAAGAAGCAACCAAAATGTTACAGCAAACAAACACCGCTTACAGCACTTAGAACACAAACAACGTTGAATAAGTTATTTGTCCGATTGTTCAGCACGCTCTGCGGCTTTTGCAACTTTCTTGCGTGCACGCCGATTCTTATTCATATTGGCGGCACGCTTGTTGCTGTTTGGCAACTCGAAGTCGCCATGGAACTTCTTGCAAGCATTAAGAAACTCGAGCGTCACAAAATTGCCAACATAGTACCTATGGCAATCCTCCTCAAGACGCTCACAAGCCCCTGCAGCATGTGAGAACTCGTTGTTGAAAAACAACAAATCGCCATGGTATAAACGCATTGCGAACTTGTGATCAGGTGCGTGCCAATATTGCACAACGCCTTCGCTCCTACCAACGTCAAAAATGCGAATTCGTGTCAAAAGAGAGCGCACATCAATATCCTTGTGCATACAACCCTCAAAATCTTTAAGACGATATTGTTGGCCTCCTACGCCATGTCCAGAACTCAAGGGAATACCAGCGTCCAAAAGCACAGACTTTTCGTATTCCACATGCGCACAAAGCACCTTTTCAGAAGGTTGGGTGACCAATGCGTACAGCTGCACGTTCGCAGCGTTCCTCCAACGCCTAACCACCTCGTTGGGTGAGCCATCGGTCTTCTCCCTGAAACTTTCGTTAGGCCAATAGTTCTCGATTGGACAATGAGCTTCGCGCATTGTTTTATTGGCTAACTTCCTGGTGTTGAAAAAGCGATCGTACCGATCGCCAGTCAAATAGTTGAACTCGCTTTCATAATCGTGTTGCACTACACCACGTTTTATGCGAGGGAACATACGAGCCCCTTCTTCACAAAGGCGCACGTGCGACTCTAATTCCGCTTCAGAAATTGGTGTGGGATTGGTCAACTTACCACACACTATTTCAGTGAGACCCTCCTTCACAGAGCTACGCTTTCGCGGGACGTCGTATAACAAGCATGAAGTATTCATGAATAACGTCAGCGCACTCTGCAAGTGGAACACGCTTAGGGCGTGAATCGTTCGGAATGTGTGTTCCGAACTTACCAGCCATATGGTTCGGAAAAAATTCGGAAGGCTGATACACTTAAACTCCTTTGCGTCTCATGACTTCACGTTCTTCAATTAAATATTGCTCTAAAGTGTTGTCAGAAAGAACCATGGTTTCGAACAGTAGGCACGCTCAATGAAAAAAATACAACAACGATACGAGCCTGACTACACGAGGCAAACACTTGTAACCTTTCACACCGCAAACGCGAAAGTCATGAACTGCTGGTCAAACAAATCGTAACCCTACACCGCGATATCAACGTACACACAATTCAAAAACCGAAAGCGCGAACATGGCACATTTACTGAGTATGATAAGATGCTCGCATCGCAATATCGGATCACACCACAATATGAGTACACCGTAAATATTAAATAATAGATATCCAAACTTTATTATTATGAGTAAGGTATACTAGCGTAAGCGTCACTATGTATCACACGATGCCTACTATAAATGTAGCGAGTTGGCGACCTCAATTCAAGCGCGCTTCACTTGATAGCCTAAGTTGACTAAAATACCAGTGAATTCGTTCTCGTCCTCGAGATCCACGTAGTACATCACAAACGTCTGGTCCGTCAACTTGTGGCACATAGATCCTTCAGTAAAGGACCTAAACCTGGTCTTGAGATAAGGTTTACACCAATGGAATTGGAGAGCATCACAGAGCGCGAGCATGGTGGTCTCCTCTTCGTTCACTTGGACCTTCCAGTCGCGCAGCACCACCGTTGACGGCCCTTTGTGCTCGCCCATCAGATTTTTAAAGGCCATACCAGAAGCACTTGCCGCGGCCTCACACATCCGTATCGCAGCAGCGTGCATGGCCGGACACATGGCGATTCCTTAGTTGCATATCACCTGACCGCCAGGGACGCATTCCAAGGAGGTGTACTTCTTCCTATTGTCTTGCCCGGGGTTGAAAGTGGTGGTCACCAAATCGGGTAATCCCTCCACGGTAAAAATATTTTTCTTTTTCCGCATGTCTTCCCCATTCGTGGGGATGATATCCCGCGACTTCAGAGTGGCGTTCACAATGACGCCAACGAAACCCGCGGGAGTTCCGACCGGGATAGCGCCGTTGCGCTCCTTATCACTCCATGTCGTGTACGGCTGGGCTATCAAAAACATGGTGGGCTCCTCCTCGCTACCGCGAGAGCGCTTGCGGTTGAAATTTTTTGTGGGCGCCGAAGCCACTTGATCATCGTCCAAGGTTGCAAAATCGATACTTGCGGAAGCCATTTTGTGAATGAAACCAAAATGAAACAGATAACTCGAAAATTACTGTAGTGTTTCCAGGCGGCACATATTTATAGTGATCAAACCGCGTCGCAACGATACCGGCACAAGCCCAACGATAACACATAGCGGTCACATCGACCATCCACACTTCCACGCCGAAACAGACTATTGGGGATAGGTGAACCGGTATGCATGTTTTTAGACGGTGTTTTTCTGTTACTATTCTCGGTTTATAGACGACGGGTGACCTGCCACGTCATCATAACGCGCAGTATAATGCAGACACGTGGCAGCCACGTAGGTTGCGATATGCGTTTATGCGGTACGGTATGCCTTCATTATGCGGTTTGCCATTGTGGTTCGAGTGATCATCGAGCAATCAACGGAGAGAGATATCTTTTTTGGATTGGGTGTGTTCATAAACACAAGCCCCGCGTCAAAAAACGCGGCTATACAACTATCATCACACGGGTATTGTTGCATGAACGGTGTATATTCGTTTAATTACAAGTAGAATGTTTGCTAGTGTTAGTAGCGGTGTTACAATATATATATGTCGCAAAAGCCATAAGTCAGCTGGTCGTACAACATATCATAGCGTTACTATTACATTGCAAAGTACGTAAGTTGCTACCAGGCAAGCGATCTCGAATTAGTTCATTCCACGCCTTTCAGACGCCGGAAAGTAATGGTCTACTAATCTATCAGCTCCCAGTATACTCCGTCTTCGTCGTCCATTGCTTCCTCGCACATGAATATTTCGTAAGAACAACGCATACACGCGAAATGTTCGGTATGCTCATTTATCGCAACAAGATGCGAACCAGCATTAAACCATATGCGAAAGCTTGCAGGAAGGTCACAATAATCGCATTTCATGACGAGTTTGCCTTGAGGCATTCAGGTAGCTTTTGGGCTGAGCGTGGTCAGTTGTTAGTTGCTAGTGTCAAGCTTAGGTGGCACGATGGTGAGCGTAAGCAGCAAATGAAGGCTAAGTAAGAGGTATTGAGCTTTTATACCTGCTCAACTAAGGCAATCGCAACTGATACAGTACTCGTCGAAAGGTGTCGTTTCGTCATTCTGGTACCAACAGACCAATAGGCGTACAACATCGACTGGAATAACCATTAATCGCGGAGTCATCCACGCTTCACCCCGTGCATATTCAGCGCGATCGGGATAGCGTTCCGGCTCTACCAATTCAAAAAACAGATAAAACCGAGTTCGTCGGGTAAAGCGCCACATAGCCAATACAGGATCATGCCTGTGAGGCATCGGCGGGCGGCGGACAGGGCGGTTTGCCATCGTTGTCAAAGTCCATTGGTGCAAATTGCATTCGGGGCATGGCATGTGCACCATCACATGGCGATGAATGGCATCTACATCGATACTGGCACGATTCCGATGCACACCAAACCTTAACACTGGAGGCATCACGAGTTTGCAGAGGCGCGTCGCTCACTCTCTGGTAGAAGGTGGCAGGGGTGGCACGAAGGTGAGCGTAAGCAGCAAATGAAGGCTAAGTAAGAGGTATTGAGCTTTTATACCTTAGTCGGAGTCGGAGTCGGACAGCAACTGTGGGACTTCGGTATCCTGCCAGAACTCGCAATCCCGCGCCAATCTTGGGCCAACATTTGTCCGCGCCAATCTTATCTTGGCCAATCTTGTGATTGTTGGTTTCATCCTATTGGTTTGCGGCATTTACCTTGAGAGGCCCAAGCCCTCCTTGGCAATATTTAAATCGCTTGAGGCCTTTAGGAGGATCATTTTCCATTTCTTCCTGGAAGACACACCGCTTCATCTTTGCATTATCAAGAATGGCGGATACCCATTACGTCCTGTTTGGGATTGTTCTTCCTTACATTCGGAAAATGCGTCAATTGCGTGAGGAATACTTTGTGCAGGCATGGGTCGAAGAACGTTTCTTGTGGGCGTCGGAAGAACAAGTTTTGACGTTTTCGGGCATGTTTGGTGATGTTTGGATGCCTGTAACTTTGGCTCACTATTTCTATGAATTACGTGATCTGCTCGAAGTCGATTGGGGGGATGTTCGTGATCGGGGAAATTTCTTGCAGATATTCCCTACCTCCAACTTTGAAGCCCCATATTACGATGATGAAGGGTTCCATTGGCAAGGACCTGGCATGTCAAACAACTTCAGATTCCGGCTAGACTACATCGATTTCGACGACTTCAAAAAACGATGGCTTCGTGAATATCATTGGGCCTGGTACAACGGCTTTTACAACGAGCATGCAGATCCTCAATGGATCTACCCGTCGCGGTACGAGTTGTCTATGAGGCCTGCATGCAGTCGATGCCGACGCGTTGATATGGATCTTACCCGTATTGGCGACGGGTACATCTGCACTGACCTTGTCGACTGTCGGCGGATGACTCGTCTTGATTTGAATTGATGGTCGAATCTCAATCGGTGGCTTTAGCCACCACCCATCTATTCTAGAAAACAATTCTTCTCGATGCGGGCAACAAAAATATCATAAGTCACGTGTATGGTACAAGCAATGGTATGAGAGAATACCATTGCTTGTACCATACACGTGACTTATGATATTTTTGTTGCCCGCATCGAGAAGAATTGTTTTCTAGAATAGATGGGTGGTGGCTAAAGCCACCGATTGAGATTCGACCATCAATTCAAATCAAGACGAGTCATCCGCCGACAGTCGACAAGGTCAGTGCAGATGTACCCGTCGCCAATACGGGTAAGATCCATATCAACGCGTCGGCATCGACTGCAGGCAGGCCTCATAGACAACTCGTACCGCGACGGGTAGATCCATTGAGGATCTGCATGCTCGTTGTAAAAGCCGTTGTACCAGGCCCAATGATATTCACGAAGCCATCGTTTTTTGAAGTCGTCGAAATCGATGTAGTCTAGCCGGAATCTGAAGTTGTTTGACATGCCAGGTCCTTGCCAATGGAACCCTTCATCATCGTAATATGGGGCTTCAAAGTTGGAGGTAGGGAATATCTGCAAGAAATTTCCCCGATCACGAACATCCCCCCAATCGACTTCGAGCAGATCACGTAATTCATAGAAATAGTGAGCCAAAGTTACAGGCATCCAAACATCACCAAACATGCCCGAAAACGTCAAAACTTGTTCTTCCGACGCCCACAAGAAACGTTCTTCGACCCATGCCTGCACAAAGTATTCCTCACGCAATTGACGCATTTTCCGAATGTAAGGAAGAACAATCCCAAACAGGACGTAATGGGTATCCGCCATTCTTGATAATGCAAAGATGAAGCGGTGTGTCTTCCAGGAAGAAATGGAAAATGATCCTCCTAAAGGCCTCAAGCGATTTAAATATTGCCAAGGAGGGCTTGGGCCTCTCAAGGTAAATGCCGCAAACCAATAGGATGAAACCAACAATCACAAGATTGGCCAAGATAAGATTGGCCAAGATAAGATTGGCGCGGACAAATGTTGGCCCAAGATTGGCGCGGATTGCGAGTTCTGGCAGGATACCGAAGTCCCACAGTTGCTGTCCGACTCCGACTCCGACTAAGGTATAAAAGCTCAATACCTCTTACTTAGCCTTCATTTGCTGCTTACGCTCACCTTCGTGCCACCCCTGCCACCTCCTACCAGAGAGTGAGCGACGCGCCTCTGCAAACTCGTGATGCCTCCAGTGTTAAGGTTTGGTGTGCATCGGAATCGTGCCAGTATCGATGTAGATGCCATTCATCGCCATGTGATGGTGCACATGCCATGCCCCGAATGCAATTTGCACCAGTGGACTTTGACAACGATGGCAAACCGCCCTGTCCGCCGCCCGCCGATGCCTCACAGGCATGATCTGATAATGGCTATGTGGCGCTTTACCCGACGAACTCGGTTTTATCTGTTTTTTGAATTGGTAGAGCCGGAACGCTATCCCGATCGCGCTGAATATGCACGGGGTGAAGCGTGGATGACTCCGCGATTAATGGTTATTCCAGTCGACGTTGTACGCCTATTGGTCTGTTGGTACCAGAATGCCGAAACGACACCTTTCGACGAGTACTGTATCAGTTGCGATTGCCTTAGTTGAGCATGTATAAAAGCTCAATACCTCTTACTTAGCCTTCATTTGCTGCTTACGCTCACCATCGTGCCACCCCAGCTTGACACTAGCAACTAACAACTGACCACGCTCAGGCAAACTCGTCATGAAATGCGATTATTGTGACCTTCCTGCAAACGTTCGCATATGGTTTAATGCTGGTTCGCATCTTGTTGCGATAAATGAGCATACCGAACATTTCGCGTGTATGCGTTGTTCTTACGAAATATTCATGTGCGAGGAAGCAATGGACGACGAAGACGGAGTATACTGGGAGCTGATAGATTAGTAGACCATTACTTTCCGGCGTCTGAAAGGCGTGGAATGAACTAATTCGAGATCGCTTGCCTGGTAGCAACTTACGTACTTTGCAATGTAATAGTAACGCTATGATATGTTGTACGACCAGCTGACTTATGGCTTTTGCGACATATATATATTGTAACACTACTAACACTAGCAAACATTCTACTTGTAATTAAACGAATATACACCGTTCATGCAACAATACCCGTGTGATGATAGTTGTATAGCCGCGTTTTTTGACGCGGGGCTTGTGTTTATGAACACACCCAATCCAAAAAAGATATCTCTCTCCGTTGATTGCTCGATGATCACTCGAACCACAATGGCAAACCGCATAATGAAGGCATACCGTACCGCATAAACGCATATCGCAACCTACGTGGCTGCCACGTGTCTGCATTATACTGCGCGTTATGATGACGTGGCAGGTCACCCGTCGTCTATAAACCGAGAATAGTAACAGAAAAACACCGTCTAAAAACATGCATACCGGTTCACCTATCCCCAATAGTCTGTTTCGGCGTGGAAGTGTGGATGGTCGATGTGACCGCTATGTGTTATCGTTGGGCTTGTGCCGGTATCGTTGCGACGCGGTTTGATCACTATAAATATGTGCCGCCTGGAAACACTACAGTAATTTTCGAGTTATCTGTTTCATTTTGGTTTCATTCACAAAATGGCTTCCGCAAGTATCGATTTTGCAACCTTGGACGATGATCAAGTGGCTTCGGCGCCCACAAAAAATTTCAACCGCAAGCGCTCTCGCGGTAGCGAGGAGGAGCCCACCATGTTTTTGATAGCCCAGCCGTACACGACATGGAGTGATAAGGAGCGCAACGGCGCTATCCCGGTCGGAACTCCCGCGGGTTTCGTTGGCGTCATTGTGAACGCCACTCTGAAGTCGCGGGATATCATCCCCACGAATGGGGAAGACATGCGGAAAAAGAAAAATATTTTTACCGTGGAGGGATTACCCGATTTGGTGACCACCACTTTCAACCCCGGGCAAGACAACAGGAAGACGTACACCTCCTTGGAATGCGTCCCTGGCGGTCAGGTGATATGCAACTATGGAATCGCCATGTGTCCGGCCATGCACGCTGCTGCGATACGGATGTGTGAGGCCGCGGCAAGTGCTTCTGGTATGGCCTTTAAAAATCTGATGGGCGAGCACAAAGGGCCGTCAACGGTGGTGCTGCGCGACTGGAAGGTCCAAGTGAACGAAGAGGAGACCACCATGCTCGCGCTCTGTGATGCTCTCCAATTCCATTGGTGTAAACCTTATCTCAAGACCAGGTTTAGGTCCTTTACTGAAGGATCTATGTGCCACAAGTTGACGGACCAGACGTTTGTGATGTACTACGTGGCAAGGCTCGGTATCGATATCTCAGTTTGCCGATATATCGATATTTGATATCGATATATCGGCGATAACAAAAATAAGACGAATTATCGGCGATATATCGGTATCGGTTGGTCGATAGTATGAGAAATGCTATGTATTAACTATGCAAATGCATACATAAATTGGAGATATCGATAATTATCGATTATCGGCGTTATCGATACATTTTTTAAGTTATCGAAATTTATCGATAGGTAATTTTGCAACCGATACCGTGCCCTGCTACGTGGATCTCGAGGACGAGAACGAATTCACTGATATTTTAGTCAACTTAGGCTATCAAGTGAAGCGCGCTTGAATTGAGGTCGCCAACTCGCTACATTTATAGTAGGCATCGTGTGATACATAGTGACGCTTACGCTAGTATACCTTACTCATAATAATAAAGTTTGGATATCTATTATTTAATATTTACGGTGTACTCATATTGTGGTGTGATCCGATATTGCGATGCGAGCATCTTATCATACTCAGTAAATGTGCCATGTTCGCGCTTTCGGTTTTTGAATTGTGTGTACGTTGATATCGCGGTGTAGGGTTACGATTTGTTTGACCAGCAGTTCATGACTTTTGCGTTTGCGGTGTGAAAGGTTACAAGTGTTTGCCTCGTGTAGTCAGGCTCGTATCGTTGTTGTATTTTTTTCATTGAGCGTGCCTACTGTTCGAAACCATGGTTCTTTCTGACAACACTTTAGAGCAATATTTAATTGAAGAACGTGAAGTCATGAGACGCAAAGGAGTTTAAGTGTATCAGCCTTCCGAATTTTTTCCGAACCATATGGCTGGTAAGTTCGGAACACACATTCCGAACGATTCACGCCCTAAGCGTGTTCCACTTGCAGAGTGCGCTGACGTTATTCATGAAGAGAATACTTCATGCTTGTTATACGACGTCCCGCGAAAGCGTAGCTCTGTGAAGGAGGGTCTCACTGAAATAGTGTGTGGTAAGTTGACCAATCCCACACCAATTTCTGAAGCGGAATTAGAGTCGCACGTGCGCCTTTGTGAAGAAGGGGCTCGTATGTTCCCTCGCATAAAACGTGGTGTAGTGCAACACGATTATGAAAGCGAGTTCAACTATTTGACTGGCGATCGGTACGATCGCTTTTCCAACACCAGGAAGTTAGCCAATAAAACAATGCGCGAAGCTCATTGTCCAATCGAGAACTATTGGCCTAACGAAAGTTTCAGGGAGAAGACCGATGGCTCACCCAACGAGGTGGTTAGGCGTTGGAGGAACGCTGCGAACGCGCAGCTGTACGCATTGGTCACCCAACCTTCTGAAAAGGTGCTTTGTGCGCATGTGGAATACGAAAAGTCTGTGCTTTTGGACGCTGGTATTCCCTTGAGTTCTGGACATGGCGTAGGAGGCCAACAATGTCGTCTTAAAGATTTTGAGGGTTGTATGCACAAGGATATTGATGTGCGCTCTCTTTTGACACGAATTCGCATTTTTGACGTTGGTAGGAGCGAAGGCGTTGTGCAATATTGGCACGCACCTGATCACAAGTTCGCAATGCGTTTATACCATGGCGATTTGTTGTTTTTCAACAACGAGTTCTCACATGCTGCAGGGGCTTGTGAGCGTCTTGAGGAGGATTGCCATAGGTACTATGTTGGCAATTTTGTGACGCTCAAGTTTCTTAATGCTTGCAAGAAGTTCCATGGCGACTTCGAGTTGCCAAACAGCAACAAGCGTGCCGCCAATAGGAATAAGAATCGGCGTGCACGCAAGAAAGTTGCAAAAGCCGCAGAGCGTGCTGAACAATCGGACAAATAACTTATTCAACGTTGTTTGTGTTCTAAGTGCTGTAAGCGGTGTTTGTTTGCTGTAACATTTTGGTTGCTTCTTTTGCTCTCTTTTTGCTTCTTTTGCTCTCTTTTTGCTTCTCCGATTGTGCATACTTTAATTGATACTCATCGTGTTCTCAATTCTTGTGTTTGATCGGAGCATTTGTTGTCTTGTGGTGTGTGTATGCAATGCATGCACCGTTGCTTCATTCAACACGATCAGAATACATCTCCTCACAAAGGCTTGGTGTGTCCGAGCTGGTCTACCTTTGGAGGGACCGCCGTACCTCATGATTGGCTTTTGTGAGCAAGTGTATTGTGATCATGTTGAATGTGGTGCCCTAAACATCTTGCATAAAATCCTCACGCACACATAACCACTTGGAATAGCTAAAGTGAGAGAAGAAATTTATCTTTAGAATCTCTACACATATTTCTGTGGTGCATATAACATATCTTGATTTAGAACATATTTCATATCTCAACTTATGATATACTATATCTTAACGTAGAACATATTTCAACTTAGAATATATATCATATTTCAAGTTATAACCAAGAAGGGACTGTCGAAAATATGTGATAAGAATTCTTAGAGCCAAGCGACATATTACTTTTGAAAATATGTGATAAGATTTTGCAGAGCTTGCCCACATATGACGATGGAACATATGTGATAAGCATTTCCAAAGTCCGTTCATATACGATTCTCAAATATACGTGATTAGAATTTCCAGAGCTTGCTCACATATGACGATCCAAAATATGTGATAAGAATTTTCAGAGCTCGTTCACATACGACTCACGAATATATGTGATAAGAATTTCCAAAGTTTGCCCATATACAACTCTTGGATATATGTGATAAGGATTTCCAAAGTTTGCTCATATACGACTCTCCAATATATGTGATCAGAATTTCCAAAGTTTGCCCACATATGACTCTCAAAAATATGTGACAAGAACTTCCAAAGCTTGCCCATATACGACTATCGAATATATGTGATAAGAATTTGCAGAAGTTACTCATTCACGACTCTCGAATATATGTGATAAGAATTTCCAAAGCCGGCCCATATACGATTCTCGAATATAAGTGATAAGAATTTTGAGGGTCCGCCCATATACGACTCTCGAATATAAGTGATTAGAATTTCCAAAGCTTGCCAACATATGACTGTCCAAAATATGTGATAAGAATTTTTAGAGGTTGCCCATATATGACTTTCGAATATATGTGATAAGAATTTCTAAAGTCCGTCCATATACGACTCTGGAATATATTTGATAAGAATTTCCAGAACATGCCCGTATACGACTCTCGAATATATTTGATAAGAATTTCCAGAGCCAAACGACATATTACTCTAAAAAATATGTGATAAGAATTTCAAATGCGGAAATGTGTTTGCTCGTATAAAATAGTTTACTAATAATTCGAGTGGTGGGGAATTGTTAGGTGATATTTTGTACTATTGAATGACATATTGCGTGAAGGTATGCAAGATCACATGAATACAAGAAGTGCGGGGATTTGCGGGATGGTATGAATTATTTTCAACCGACAATAATATATCGGATATATTCTAGCTGATACAAGAAGTGAGGAATCGCTGGTCCAGTAGCGCGTATCAAATATATTACATGTTATAGAATGCGCATTAATTTCCACATATATTATTCAAGTCCATGCACGTTGGAAGTCAGCCTACGCGTCGTGCTCAAAGAGATTATCGGGTTGCTCGAAGTGGCATACTGTGAAATCAGATTATGATATATGTTTGCAATCTATGGTATTAGGTATTTTCTGTATAACATGAACTTTGGGGTGTAAAGTATGCTCAGAATAAACGAAAACAATGGATATTCAAGAGATTGGGATAGTAAATATCAGATAATAGTCAATCAACAGCATAACATCAAGCGTGTGGATATGCTGGCTCGTATGAAATGCTGAGGAATTGTTAATAATGCGAGTGCTGAGGAATTGTTAGATAATGTTATGTATTTTTAAATGACGCATTTCACTAACATATGCACAATTGTATGAGAACACGATGTGTGAAGATTTGCTTGATGGTATGAATCGTTTTCAATTGACACAAGGAGTGAGGAATTGCTGGTGCATTAGAACATATCAAATGTATTACATGTTATTGAATGTGCATTAGTGCTTGCATACATTATTCAAATCCATGCACATCACAAGTCGGTATGCGCATCATGCGCGAAAAGATCATCGGGTTGCTCTAAGTGGGATATTGTGAAATCTGACATTGCAGCATTTAGGAACAAAGATGTGACGTCGTCCGCTGTGGTGGGCTCATCGGGAAGGTGCGGCGCATGGTTGCGCGTTTTGCACTAAGATCAGCGAAACGGAGCACAGAAGTGGTGCTGGAGAAATTGGTGTCGTCTTTGAGGAGTTCGCTATACGCAACAGTGAGCTGGAAGTTGGATGGAATTTGGTTTCTATTGAAAAGGGCAATTGAATGCCGGTCGCGCACTCGAGATAATGCCACATAGAGATGTCCGTGGGAAAAGGCAGGACGAGTCGTATCCAGCAAGACTCGCTTTAACGTTTGACCTTGCGAGCGATTCACTGTCATGGCGTATGCTAAGCATAGTGGAAATTGTCGACGGTGTATCTCTAAGTTGGAGAGCTGCGGCGAGAATATGAACGTGATGCGCGGGATGATGTGCACAATGTTTGTGTGATCTCCTACAATTATAACATGCACTGAGCGCTCGTGTAACGCCACCACGCGCAATCTTGTGCTTGTGACCAGCCCGACTTTTTTGTTGATAGTGCGCATCAAGTAGCACATGTCGTTCACTGCTAGTGTGAGCTCATGCAAAGGGACGCCGTTCTCCTCTCGGCTATTTAAGAAATCTGAGCTGTTGAAATCTTCGGCGTAAGCGAAGCTGTCATTTACGGAGTTGTGGCTAATGTATGTCTTCATCGCTCCGCCATCTATGTTGCGTTGTTCCTGGATCTTGGTGTTCCAAAAGTTGACTGCAGCGCATGATGTAGCCAATATGGCGCTTTCATCGAAGTCGTCAACGTTCTCACTGAAAACGAAGTGCAACGCGTCTTGTAAAGTGTCACCTATGTATATTGTCATCACCTTCGTCCATTAGTTATTTGTTGTTGATACATTAACAGTGAATTTCAGATCAAACTATTATAACATCTCAAAGTCAATAGATGCATTGATTACTTTGATATTCATGGTATGTGGATGTCCAACATGAGTAGGTCAATAAATTCACATCATGAGGGCTTAGTACAGTATACACGGATATGTAATGCATTTTGAGGCGTTGTTGACAAGTCTTGGAGCATATGCATAAGAGGATGTGATTGCACATTGATATATCACAATGCATGAACAAGTCGCATGAACATGTGTCCATTGCGATCGAATGCAAGATGCGACGTACCAGTGAAACGTTGTGCGTCTGGAATGATGGACAGATCCACAAGCGAGGCCCCAGAAACAAGAGTGGGGTCGTCAGCGCCTTCAGTAGGCAGCTCCTTTATGTGTGTATCATCTCCGATCGCAGTGACAATTTTGGCATAGTCGCTATCGTCTGGCTGACGGCGAAGTTCTGCGAGGCGGTGCACTTCCACGTGTGGCCACAGCGGAGAGCGGCGTGGTGATGCGTCAACGATGTCAGCGCGTCCGCCACCGCGTACAACCGGCGCGATCTGGCGGAAATCCCCGCTTAAGATGAGCACCCCGCGAAAGCCAGCACGCTCAAGTACTTGTGTGAGAGCCTCTAAATTCCCGCGTAATAGTGAAGGCGCCTCATCGACCACAATGACGTCAGCGCTACCTAGCAGCTCCATGCGAGAGTCATCGTCTTGCAGCATGCTTTCAATGATCTCCTCATTGACTTTGGTCACGTTGAGTTTGGCTAAAGCGTGCACTGTTTCACCTTGATGATAGAGTTGAGCGGCGAGTGCAGTGGTCGCAGAGGCGAGGCAAAATTTGTCGTGATTCAAACGCAACTCATAGAGCAGATGCGTGATGGTGGTGGTTTTGCC
>LGRX02030854.1:0-36287 GCA_001247695.2 Cymbomonas tetramitiformis | reverse complement strand
TTGCTTGTGTTCCAAGTGCTGTAAGCGGTGTTTGTTTGCTGTAACATTTTGGTTGCTTCTTTTGCTCTCTTTTTGCTTCTTTTGCTCTCTTTTTGCTTCTCCGATTGTGCATACTTAAACTGATACTCATCGTGTTCTCAATTCTTGTGTTTGATCGGAGCATTTGTTGTCCTGTGCTGTGTGTATGCAATGCATGCACCGTTGCTTCATTCAACACGATCAGAATACATCTCCTCACAAAGGCTTGGTGTGTCCGAGCTGGTCTACCTTCGGGGGGACCGCCGTACCTCATGATTGGCCTCTGTGAGCAAGTGTATTGTGATCATGTTGAATGTGGTGCCCTAAACATCTTGCATAAAATCCTCACGCACACATAACCACTTGGAATAGCTAAAGTGAGAGAAGAAATTTATCTTTAGAATCTCTACACATATTTCTGTGGTGCATATAACATATCTTGATTTAGAACATATTTCATATCTCAACTTATGATATACTATATCTTAACGTAGAACATATTTCAACTTAGAATGTATATCATATTTCAAGTTATAACCAAGAAGGGACTGTCGAAAATATGTGATAAGAATTCTTAGAGCCAAGCGACATATTACTTTTGAAAATATGTGATAAGATTTTGCAGAGCTTGCCCACATACGACGATGGAACATATGTGATAAGCATTTCCAAAGTTTGTTCATATACGATTCTCAAATATACGTGATTAGAATTTCCAGAGCTTGTCCACATATGACGATCCAAAATATGTGATAAGAATTTTCAGAGCTCGTTCACATACGACTCACGAATATATGTGATAAGAATTCCCAAAGTTTGCCCATATACAACTCTTGGATATATGTGATAAGGATTTCCAAAGTTTTCTCATATACGACTCTCCAATATATGTGATCAGAATTTCCAAAGTTTGCCCACATATGACTCTCAAAAATATGTGACAAGAACTTCCAAAGCTTGCCCATATACGACTATCGAATATATGTGATAAGAATTTGCAGAAGTTACTCATTCACGACTCTCGAATATATGTGATAAGAATTTCCAAAGCCGGCCCATATACGATTCTCGAATATAAGTGATAAGAATTTTGAGGGTCCGCCCATATACGACTCTCGAATATAAGTGATTAGAACTTCCAAAGCTTGCCAACATATGACTGTCAAAAATATGTGATAAGAATTTTTAGAGGTTGCCCATATATGACTTTCGAATATATGTGATAAGAATTTCTAAAGTCCGCCCATATACGACTCTGGAATATATTTGATAAGAATTTCCAGAACATGCCCATATACGACTCTCGAATATATTTGATAAGAATTTCCAGAGCCAAACGACATATTATTCTAAAAAATATGTGATAAGAATTTCAAATGCGGAAATGTGTTTGCTCGTATAAAATAGTTTACTAATAATTCGAGTGGTGGGGAATTGTTAGGTGATATTTTGTACTATTGAATGACATATTGCGTGAAGGTATGCAAGATCACATGAATACAAGAAGTGCGGGGATTTGCTGGATGGTATGAATTATTTTCAACCGACAATAATATATCGGATATATTCTAGCTGATACAAGAAGTGAGGAATCGCTGGTCCAGTAGCGCGTATCAAATATATTACATGTTATAGAATGCGCATTAATTTCCACATATATTATTCAAGTCCATGCACGTTGCAAGTCAGCCTACGCGTCGTGCGCAAAGAGATTATCGGGTTGCTCTAAGTGGCATACTGTGAAATCAGATTATGATATATGTTTGCAATCTCTGGTATTAGGTATTTTCTGAATAACATGAACTTTGGGGTGTAAAGTATGCTCAGAATAAACGAAAACATTGGATATTCAAGAGATTGGGATAGTAAATATTAGATAATAGTCAATCAACAGCATAACATCAAGCGTGTGGATATGCTGGCTCGTATGAAATGCTGAGGAATTGTTAATCATGCGAGTGCTGAGGAATTGTTAGATAATGTTATGTATTTTTAAATGACGCATTTCACTAACATATGCAAAATTGTATGAGTACACGATGTGTGAAGATTTGCTTGATGGTATGAATCGTTTTCAATTGACACAAGGAGTGAGGAATTGCTGGTGCATTAGAACATATCAAATGTATTACATGTTATTGAATGTGCATTAGTGCCTGCATACATTATTCAAATCCATGCACCGGATCGGTCGGTCTGCGCATCATGCGCGAAAAGATCATCGGGTTGCTCTAAGTGGGATATTGTGAAATCTGACATTGCAGCATTTAGGAACAAAGAAGTGACGTCGTCCGCTGTGGTGGGCTCATCGGGAAGGTGCGGCGCATGGTTGCGCGTTGTTTGATTTGCACTAAGATCAGCGAAACGGAGCACAGAAGTGGTGCTGGAGAAATTAGTGTCGTCTTTGAGGAGTTCGCTATACGCAACAGTGAGCTGGAAGTTGGATGGAATTTGGTTTCTATTGAAAAGGGCAATTGAATGCCGGTCGCGCACTCGAGATAATGCCACATAGAGATGTCCGTGGGAAAAGGCAGGACGAGTCGTATCCAGCAAGACTCGCTTTAACGTTTGACCTTGCGAGCGATTCACTGTCGTGGCGTATGCTAAGCATAGTGGAAATTGTCGACGGTGTATCTCTAAGTTGGAGAGCTGCGGCGAGAATATGAACGTGATGCGCGGGATGATGTGCACAGTGTGTGTGTGATCTCCTACAATTATAACATGCACCGAGCGCTCGTGTAACGCCACCACGCGCAATCTTGTGCTTGTGACCAGCCCGACTTTTTTTGTTGATAGTGCGCATCAAGTAGCACATGTCGTTCACTGCTAGTGTGAGCTCATGCAAAGGGACGCCGTTCTCCTCTCGGCTATTTAAGAAATCTGAGCTGTTGAAATCTTCGGCGTAAGCGAAGCTGTCATTTACGGAGTTGTGACTAATGTATGTCTTCATCGCTCCGCCATCTATGTTGCGTTGTTCCTGGATCTTTTGTGTTCCAAAAGTTGACTGCAGCGCATGATGTAGCCAATGTGGCGCTTTCATCGAAGTCGTCAACGTTCTCACTGAAAACGAAGTGCAACGCGTTTTGTAAAGTGTCACCTATGTATATTGTCACCACCTTCGTCCATTAGTTATTTGTTGTTGATACATTAACAGTGAATCTCAGATCAAACTATTATAACATCTCAAAGTCAATAGATGCATTGATTACTTTGATATTCATGGTATGTGGATGTCCAACATGAGTAGGTCAATAAATTCAAATCATGAGGGCTTAGTACAGTATACACGGATATGTAATGCATTTAGAGGCATTGTTGACAATTCTTGGAGCATATGCATAAGAGGATGTGATTGCACATTGATATATCACAATGCATGAACAAGTCGCATGAACATGTGTCCATTGCGATAGATTGCAAGATGCGACGTACCAGTGAAACGTTGTGCGTCTGGAATGATGGACAGATCCACAAGCGAGGCCCCAGAAACAAGAGTGGGGTCGTCAGCGCCTTCAGCAGGCAGCTCCTTTATGTGTGTATCATCTCCGATCGCGGTGACAATTTTGGCATAGTCGCTATCGTCTGGCTGACGGTGAAGTTCCGTGAGGCGGTGCACTTCCACGTGTGGCCACAGCGGAGAGCGGCGTGGTGATGCGTCAACGATGTCAGCGCGTCCGCCACCGCGTACAACCGGCGCGATCTGGCGGAAATCCCCACTTAAGATGAGCACCCCGCGAAAGCCAGCACGCTCAAGTACTCAAGTGTGAGAGCCTCTAAATTCCCGCGTAATAGTGAAGGCGCCTCATCGACCACAATGACGTCAGCGCTACCTAGCAGCTCCATGCGAGAGTCATCGTCTTGCAGCATGCTTTCAATGATCTCCTCATTGACTTTGGTCACGTTGAGTTTGGCTAAAGCGTGCACTGTTTCACCTTGATGATAGAGTTGAGCGGCGAGTGCAGTGGTCGCAGAGGCGAGGCAAACTTTGTCGTGATTCAAACGCAACTCATAGAGCAGATGCGTGATGGTGGTGGTTTTGCCAGTGCCTGTTGGGCCGTCAATGAACGTGACCGGAAATGTCAATGCGAATGCTGAGGAGTTTTGTGACGGCCTCAGTGCGGAAGTAGAAGCAGTGTTAGTGTCAGTGACTCCAAGAAGCACCTTTACTCGATCTACGATTCGTTGTTGCTCACTGAACAACTTATGTGCGGCGAGGTACGCAGTGAGCATTGGTGATTGCGCTTTCCAGTAGGAGCGTTGTTGTGCGAGCTCTGAGCAATCGATGAGGGCTGGTTCTTCAATATCATAATCTGTAAGTGTTTTGCCGTTGGCTTCGAAGTGCCTCTTCAGCTCGACAAGCAGCTTTTGGTGTCTATCATCCTCAGCGCCTACAAATTCGATGCACATCGCTCTCGAATGTAGGCATGCTCTGGTGCATTGAGTAAGCGTTCAGTGGGGTAACCCCCTATGGTAAGCACAACAAACAAAGAGATCAAGCTTGACGGCGTTGCATGCGAAGCGACAGCCTCCGCCATCGCTATCTCAGCTTCGTGTTCGTGAGGCACACGATGCAGCAGTCTTGCCACGGATTGGAAGGTCTTCTCCGGTGTCAGTTCTAGAATGGGCTTGAGTGGATCGCGAGCGGTGTCCTCAGTCACGAGCGGGATCGGTTTGTTCATGACAAACATGCGAAAGTACCAGAGTTCGCTGCCCACTTTATACACGCGTTGTAAACGGGCAATGTGCCGATCCGCAGGTTGGCACGGATAATAATATGTGGTTGTCCCACCGTGAGCGTGCATATCGCGGAACCAAACAGGGCGGACAATGGCGTCTGGCGCAGGTGCATCGCGCATATAAAATGTGGCTTGAGGTCTCAACCGCAGCAGTGCAACGGGATCCACTTTGCATCGTTTACCGAATACATCTTCACATTGCGCCTTGACGTCGGCGGGCGCGGTGGTCGTAGCCATGAAAAGCCGCCTGAACTCAGTGGCAGTGAGGGCGTGCACATTGAAATGCTCCTGGGCATAGGCGTCCACCTCTGGTGGGCGGAACACGTACTTCTCGAACTCGGAGCTTCCAAGTGCGTCTTCACGCGAGTGTGGGGTGATTGAGTGCACATCCATCACGTCCACAGCTGGAGAGTTATTGAGCTTGTCCATCTCCCAGAGGAGCCAGCAAGCTTCGGTTGCGGAAGTATACATGCCTTGTTTCCAATCTGCGATCTCGTCCACCACCTCAGTGCCATTTGCGTCACGGCGAATCTCGTAGCGTGCGCGGTCGCCTCCTTTGAACAAGTATTTGTACAAATACGCAATCACTGATACCTTGGCTGCAATTTCTACATTTATGTGGGTCTTGTACTTAAACAACATCCATACGTTGTACGCCACCACAAATTTGTCGCCTGCTGTCCAGCCGCTGCGGATCTGAGGGCCCTCGCGTCGCTTCAGCTCGATGAAGCCATTATCCACTTTGCGAGTGTCGCCGCATGGACGCGGGAACACGCTCTTGCAGAATCCTTGTTCAGTCTTCTTGCACCATTTCGCTGGGCGGTAATCATCATAAGGATGTGGGCCATGCTCCATTGGACCGGACGTGCGATGACCGTTCCGTGAAGTCGAGGAGTAGCCATCCATGCAAGCACGATCGCCACAGACCAGTTGCTTCATCTCCATGCATATCTCGCGCGTGGATGGTGAGCGTCGATTGATGTAGAACTTGGCCTTCGGGCACATCCGCTGCATGTCGCGGTAGTTAATGGCGCGCATGTGCTTCGAGATGGTGTAGCAATTAGACGGTAAGCGCTCCAGCATGCCATGCTCTGCAAGCACGTCGGGGGTCGGCTTCTGCGCGCAAGTAAAATTGTCTGCCCATGGCTGTAATGAACCTTCCGGTGCGGATGTATGGTCCGCGCCGACGGGCATCACGGCAGGGCGAAAGACAATGTGTGCATGCGGAAGGCCGCGCTTCTGGAATTCAATTACGCTCACCTGCGCATCATGCATATTTGTTTGCATAACCAAGCAAAATGTTTCACAAGGTATAGTGGACGCATCATCGCAACATGTGCACAAAATAACACATGCTATGTTTTTATTGCAAGCACACTGTTAGTTTTTTTAGACAATCACAATGTTTGCAGCGACCACAATTAAACATTATGCGATGTCTATTTAGGCAATTCTAAAAAGCTCAATGTTTTGGTAAACACTAGTTAACATTGTTAAGAGCACTTTGTTATACAAGGTACTATGGGTACATATACATGAATAGCATAATGTTTAACTAATGCAAAATTGAAACAAATATACATGATTTTGCATGGATCTATAGCATCAACATTATTACGCATGCATCCAATGTGGTGTTATTTTGCAGAGCGTCGCTGAATGTGCTTGCACTCATTATGCAACGTTGGAAAGATGTGAATGAATATATAGTTGCAAAGAAATAATAATCAGGGAGCTTATGGTAAGATGTCATACCATGTATCCAGGAACTGTATTCAGCATATCAGATCGTCTTAAGCTGTATGTCCATACACGTTCTGCTGGATTGGTAGACGAATTCTCTGACACTAATGTCATCGACCATAAAGAACCGCACTTGAGCTCTGTGAGGAACGCGTCCAGCTTCATCTTGAAGACTCGGTTCGCGATAGCCGGGCAGTCATACGCGGTGCATCCGGCAGGCAGCGTTTCCAAAAGCTCTTGCCATTTTGGGTTGGTCGTAAAAGTCAAAAAAGTGAGTGGCCGCCCGCAGAAGCGCACTGTTTCCAAGGCGTCTAAAACTTTGTTGGACAGGAATTTTGGTGATGAAGGGAATGATTTTGGAATGCGCACGTGACGACCTTGCTGCGTGCCATCTGCGTTGTCTGCAGCATCCTCGTTACGAACCGCTGGGCGCCGATTTATCAATTGCTGGTTGTTGCGCACATGCTGTAGCCGTTGTTCGCGAATACGACTGAAAGAATCCAAGGCGTACTGCTGTGATAACCAGGGCATGGTGTCTAGCCGGCTGCATGGAATACAGTCGCCGTTCTCGTTCATGTACCATAAATAGGTGCCATCCTCAAGACGTTCTGGCAACGCTATGCGCGCGATTGAGTATTGCGCCAGAGTGAGTGAGTTGCCACGCCTTTCGACTGGCGGTGTGAATCCTCGCTCAGCGTGAAAAAACACTAATGGATACGCCAGTGGTTCATACAAAGGATCAAGAGATTCCACAAACTGTGCTTGCGTATCCTCCACTGTGCTGTTTTTGAAGTATACGTACGGTCTAGGTCCGGGCATCGCACTGGGCGGGAAGCTCGTGACAGTGAAGAATTCCCGATTACACGCCTGTGGTGCATCCGGATCAGCAGTGTGGAAACTGATGGCTGCATCATCAGAAGGGGTATCTCGGAGTGCAATCAGTTCGCGCACTAGGTGATTATGTTGTTGCAAGGATTTGCGTGTAATATCAAAAATCTAGGTCGGCACACCAGGACCGTGCACTGAAGAGCGTTGTGCTGCGGCGCGATTATGGAAATCTGGTCCGCCAAAATAATAGGAGATAGAGCTATTCGTATGATTGTTTTGCAAAATACGCGCGTATGTGAGACCGTGCATTTTGAAGCAGCTGTTTTGCCATGGAAGATGCAATTCGTTGTGTTTGCGGATGTCACCGTCCGCTGGCAAGGTCAAGGCGGATAATGCACACAAAGCGTTGGTCTTGAACCCATGTTTAAGTAATACGCCTGACCGATAGAAGTCGATAACATCCTCTGGCAACGGTCGGAGTGGATAATCACTACGCATTTTCTCAGCCAAACGCCCGCCTGCTTTGTCTCCACATACGCAGCTAGATTGATGGCTTAGGTTGCACGACTTCCACCGAAATACCCAAAGATGGCATTTGCTACAATGTGTTAGCTTAAGAGGATTGAATGTACGAATGTCACGATCGCCATCTCCATGCGGGTTCGAAGTGTCTATGATCGTTCGATGCGCGACGTGGGTACGAATGTCATCTACGCTCATGCTAGCGAAATCGACTTCGGAGAATGAACAATCGCGTACGACGTCTGACGCTGCTGTTGAGCCAGAAGCGCAAGGTTGCGTGGTTAAGGCGCGTGGTGTGCGTGCGCTATCGGATGAGTGCGTTTGCGCGGTGGACGGCGTAGCCACATGGAAATCCTCTGAACCAGCTGTGAGAAAAATATCGGTCATGGCCACATCGGTGGCGGTTGGCGTTGTGATTGTGGTGGGCAATCGTCTAGTGGATGAGTGCGTTTGCGCGGTGGACGGCGCAGCCACGCACATGGAAATCCTCAGAACGAGCTGTGAGAAAAATATCGGTCATGGCCACATCAGTGGCGGTTGGCGTTGTGATTGTGGTGGTCAATCGTGGACGTGTGCGCGCAGGTTCATTGTCGCCAGCAGATGTCTCTGTGGTGTTTGCAGGCGCTAGAACTGTGACGCGTGAGGCAGGTCCGCAAACGTGGTCCGCATTGTATAAAGAATCCAAGAAGTCTTGGACTGCTGCAGATATTTCTGAAGAGGGAGGCGTAGGCAAAACTGAGGTCTACAAAAACACAAATGCTATTGTTGAACGCCATAGATGAATATAAAACATATATGCTGGAGATGAATACAAACTGAGAAGGTTATCGTGTTGGATGGATAAAAATGTACATGACGTTTGGAGGTTTGTGAAAGTTAGATGCGACGAATGCACATTAAAGTGCGTTATTGTGTTCGATGAATATTTTGATCACGTATCATACCAGTAATCACTCACTGTTAAGGAAACTCGACGTTAAGGAAACAGCCAGCGTTTTTCCAAACTCCGTCATATTTAATACATTACCCCCATATTTAAAAACTCTATGTAAAAATACGCTGGCGTGAATTTCCTGTTTTCTTAAAGGTGAGTGATTACTGTATATCATGATATTGAAGGTATATCACAGCAATTTATTTGGCACGCAAGCATTACATTTGTTGGTGCGCTTAGTCTGTGGCGTATTTACACAGTAGCATGTTGTGCAAGAATTTACTATATTATACATGCTACATAAGCATTTAAATTTAGTAAGATTTGTCTTTCGCAAGATGTGTATGTATAACATGTAAATATACCTGCACGCTGCAAATTTGCTGGCGATGAACTTCACACAATCCACCGGCAGTAAGTCGCACTAAGAAATGTGCTGTCAAGCCCTTTCGTATCAGCACAGTGCCTTGTTGTCCATCCTGAAGAGTCACACTTGAATTCAGCAATGAGGCCACGCTTTCATTGGGGAAGCCTGTAATATATTGTTGATGCGCCGGTATGAATTCTGTTGGCATCGCCCATTCGTGTTCATTACCAATGTCGTCAGTCCAAAACACCAGCTTGTTACCATGTTCGTCGTATTTGTAAGGAGTATGCCATTTTACAGAATCGATGAAAGTTTTGCCGACGTCGGAATGCGCCCAAGCCGTCTGTATTGTGACATGTACACGCGTGTTAGCTATTTCAATGCACCATTTACTATATGGCATATGCATACAAATGATGAAAAACGTGTTACATGGATATGTGGAGTCATGAGTATAATGTTCGCACCTGCAAGCACCCAGCGGACGCTGTGTCGTTTGGGACTCGCGATCTATGTCAGTGCGCTCGTCATCTCTAGCGCATATCAACTGGCACGTCTTGCAAGCTGGACGCTGATTGTGAGCTGGTCCCCTTCGATGATTGTCGCAGCAAATCTGAGCTGGCGCACGGTCATTAAATGATAGCGCTAGTTCAGCTAGTGGGCAGTCGCTTATGCTGCATGGTTGTTGATGCTGCAAGTTGTCAAAATAAATCGGATTCACTTGTTCCAGTGAGGACAACGGTGGTAGACCGAGCCATGCGCGTGCAAGTTGCGCACGTTCCAAGTGGGTCTTGGTTTCTTTTGGGCCTGTGTTCAACGAGTATGGCCACAGTAAAAACGATGCACTAAATACAAAGGGTTCACCTCGGTTGTACATGCGACCACAGAATAAGATCTAAAGTGAATTCACAAACAATGAAGTGTGGTTTGCACAAATATGTCTGAGAAGGGAAGTACCATTTCTTTGCGCATTCTGCCTTCCAACTGGACCTGAATTTGTGCTGTTGAGGGCATTTTGCTGGCCAGCTGGTCCTGGTGAAAACAAATTGTTGGTGCGAGTACTCAAACATGCGAGTGTTACACCAAACTGTACTTAGCGATATATGTTCATGTATGCATTCGTACATGCATACTTGGTGTGTATGATACAATGATTGCAACATTCATATATATATATATATGTATATATGTATATATATTTATATATATTTTATTATTTTTTTTAGCTCACTAAACCTGTGCATGTGCGCTTAGCAATAATCACAACCATAAATAAAATTTACAGTGTGGCAACAGCATGCAAACATCTCAGCTCACTATACATGTAATGTGTGTTCAGCAAAAATTGCAATCATTATGGACCAAGATGAAATTGCAACCATAAATGAATGGACCAACACCACAACAACATGTATTTGTTACTATATTGTATCGTATTCAGTTTTGCTGTCTCAGTGGGCCTACATCAATAGCAAATGTTTAGATGTTTTGGGTCAGCCTACATGAATATCATTTATGCGCACCTGCATTGTTAAGAGCGTTTTGCCGTCCCAGTGGGCCTACATCAGTAGCAAATGTTCATATTCTTAGCTCACCATATGTGTGCGTGTGTGTTCAGCAAAAATCGCAACCATAAATGAATGGACCAGCATCACAACAACATGTAAACACATATATGTGTAAGCATGATAAATGTGTAATAATAAAATTGCATGTATTCATGACTATATTGTATTGTTTGAGTTTGAATGCGCACCAACATTATTGAACACGTACCTGAATTTGTGCTGTTTAGGGCGTTTTGTTGTCCAAGCGGGCCTGCATCAATAGCAAATGTTCCAAGATTCACATCAAAGCGCACTATATGTGTACGTGTGTGCTTAGAAATAATCACAACCATGAATGAACTGACTAACGCAACAGATTTGAAATAATAATGCATGTACTCGCTACTATATTGCATCGTTTGTGTGTGTATGTGTGCGTGTGTGTGCGTGTGTGTGTGTTTGTGTGTGTCACCTCGATTGCCAAATGCATTCGCACTCCTTTCTGGTGCACTAGCGCTCATGCACTACTATCTATATTGCATCGTTTGTGTATGTGTGTGTGTTCAGCAAAAATTGCAACCATAATGAATGGAACAGCACCACAACAACATGTATTTGTTACTATATTGTAGCGTATTGGGTTTTGCTGTCCCAATGGGCATACATCAGTAGCAAATGTTCATATTCTTAGCTCACCATATGTGTGCATATGTGTTCAGCAAAAATCGCAACCATAAATGAATGGACCAGCATCACAACAATATGTATGAATTATCACCTCGGTTGCCAAGTGCATTCGCACTCCCTTCTGGTGCGCCAGCGTTCATGCGTGCCCCACCAGCATTCTTGCGTGCCCCACCAGAATTCGCACGTGCCCCTCCAGAGTTTGCACGCGGCCCTCCACGCACCGCATGCACAAGCATGTGATTCGAGCGCACTCCAAAGTGCAGCTCGCACACGATTATTGACGTTTGTACGCCGATCTGCATGAGCAGCAGCAGCAAACATATTCCAAGTTTCGCCATAATACGCAAGGCTATTCGATTAACGATCATTCAGTTTGCGAATAGCTTTCGAGGATGTCAAAACCGCTGTTGGTTGCTCGCGAGACCTTGGCCCGCGATCACATATCTAACGAATCACTGTAAGTGCCGACATCCAAAAGGCGAGTTTCAAAACATATATGTGTCCCGCAATGTTGGTCACGCTATATTCAAAGAAGGCGTCATTATTCCGTGTCGACGTCGTTCCAATGCCATGCGATGATATAACGTGCCATGCTATGACGCGTGGGTGGCGTCGCGGTAAATGTACGCGACTGCGGTGGCACTGTCATCGTTAGCGTCTAGCATCCGTGAGATCGAAAGTTTGTCTGTGTCGCCCGTTGGGATTCGCGCTTTGCTGCTGCTGATTAAGTAAGGTAAGTAAGGTAATTTGGTCCGGTTCCAAATCATAAGGAGCAGAGGTATGTTTTTACACCTTCGGTGCGTCGGCTGGGAGCGCATGCATGCGAGCAGCGTTCATGATGTGGTATATGATTTATAGGGTGTGGAATTAGTGTGTGTTTTTTTATCTATTTTCGGACGAGAGGAGTATATGCACCTTCCGTGCGATGATGGTTTTTTGTTAATGATATCGGGGACATGGCAAATGATGACCCCATATGGTTGAATAAAGGAATACGCGCGCGATGTAATGACACACGTGTAACGAATTCTGTTACCTTGCCTTCGCTGACGCATCATTTGCTGCGGGCGATTATAATAGTACTATGCTCGTTAAGGAAACGACATACACGTTGGATCCCATGCGTACGGTACAAATTGTACACGTTGGACGATGTGACATGAAATACAACGGTGATAATGTGTCATTCGTTTGTGTCACCAATGCACACTCAATTCGGCTCTCCTTCTGTACACAAGTACGTATCCGCGCGCACGTCTTGTCAAACATTAGGTATATGCATGTGTGTTCGTTGGACAAGTACGTACGGTTTTTTGAAATGCAATCTGTACACAAGTACGTATCCGCGCGCACGTCTTGTCAAACATTAGGTATATGCATGTGCGTTCGTTGGACAAGTACGTACGGATTTTTGAAATGCAATACGCTACCGGTATTTAAAGCCACTTTCTCAACCTGATGTCATTTATTTGTGTGTAAGCGAACCGACAGCGTCCAAAGTGCTGTCCGGGATAATCGGTGAACCTCTGCTCCTTATGATTTGGAACCGGACCAAATTACCTTACTTATCTTACTTAATCAGCAGCAGCAAAGCGCGAATCTCAACGGGCGACACAGACAAACTTTCGATCTCACGGATGCTAGACGCTAACGATGACAGTGCCACCGCAGTCGCGTACATTTACCGCGACGCCACCCACGCGTCATAGCATGGCACGTTATATCATCGCATGGCATTGGAACGATGTCGACACGGAATAATGACGCCTTCTTTGAATATAGCGTGACTAACATTGCGGGACACATATATGTTTTGAAACTCGCCTTTTGGATGTCGGCACTTACAGTGATTCGTTAGATATGTGATCGCGGGCCAAGGTCTCGCGAGCAACCAACAGCGGTTTTGACATCCTCGAAAGCTATTCGCAAACTGAATGATCGTTAATCGAATAGCCTTGCGTATTATGGCGAAACTTGGAATATGTTTGCTGCTGCTGCTCATGCAGATCGGCGTACAAACGTCAATAATCGTGTGCGAGCTGCACTTTGGAGTGCGCTCGAATCACATGCTTGTGCATGCGGTGCGTGGAGGGCCGCGTGCAACCTCTGGAGGGGCACGTGCGAATTCTGGTGGGGCACGCAAGAATGCTGGTGGGGCACGCATGAACGCTGGCGCACCAGAAGGGAGTGCGAATGCACTTGGCAACCGAGGTGATAATTCATACATATTGTTGTGATGCTGGTCCATTCATTTATGGTTGCGATTTTTGCTGAACACATATGCACACATATGGTGAGCTAAGAATATGAACATTTGCTATTGATGTAGGCCCATTGGGAGAGCAAAACCCAATACGCTACAATATAGTAACAAATACATGTTGTTGTGGTGCTGTTCCATTCATTATGGTTGCAATTTTTGCTGAACGCACATCCATACACAAACGATGCAATATAGTAGTGCATGAGCGCTAGTGCACCAGAAAGGAGTGCGAATGCATTTGGCAATCGAGGTGACACACACAAACACACACACGCACACACACGCACACATACACACACAAACGATGCAATATAGTAGCGAGTACATGCATTATTATTTCAAATCTGTTGCGTTAGTCAGTTCATTCATGGTTGTGATTATTTCTAAGCACACACGTACACATATAGTGCGCTTTGATGTGAATCTTGGAACATTTGCTATTGATGCAGGCCCGCTTGGACAACAAAACGCCCTAAACAGCACAAATTCAGGTACGTGTTCAATAATGTTGGTGCGCATTCAAACTCAAACAATACAATATAGTCATGAATACATGCAATTTTATTATTACACATTTATCATGCTTACACATATATGTGTTTACATGTTGTTGTGATGCTGGTCCATTCATTTATGGTTGCGATTTTTGCTGAACACACACGCACACATATGGTGAGCTAAGAATATGAACATTTGCTACTGATGTAGGCCCACTGGGACGGCAAAACGCTCTTAACAATGCAGGTGCGCATAAATGATATTCATGTAGGCTGACCCAAAACATCTAAACATTTGCTATTGATGTAGGCCCACTGAGACAGCAAAACTCAATACGATACAATATAGTAACAAATACATGTTGTTGTGGTGTTGGTCCATTCATTTATGGTTGCAATTTCATCTTGGTCCACAATGATTGCGATTTTTGCTGAACACACATTACATGTATAGTGAGCTGAGATGTTTGCATGCTGTTGCCACACTGTAAATTTTATTTATGGTTGTGATTATTGCTAAGCGCACATGCACAGGTTTAGTGAGCTAAAAAAAATAAAAATAAAATAAATATATATACATATATACATATATATATATATATGAATGTTGCAATCATTGTATCATACACACCAAGTATGCATGTACGAATGCATACATGAACATATATCGCTAAGTACAGTTTGGTGTAACACTCGCATGTTTGAGTACTCGCACCAACAATTTGTTTTCACCAGGACCAGCTGGCCAGCAAAATGCCCTCAACAGCACAAATTCAGGTCCAGTTGGAAGGCAGAATGCGCAAAGAAATGGTACTTCCCTTCTCAGACATATTTGTGCAAACCACACTTCATTGTTTGTGAATTCACTTTAGATCTTATTCTGTGGTCGCATGTACAACCGAGGTGAACCCTTTGTATTTAGTGCATCGTTTTTACTGTGGCCATACTCGTTGAACACAGGCCCAAAAGAAACCAAGACCCACTTGGAACGTGCGCAACTTGCACGCGCATGGCTCGGTCTACCACCGTTGTCCTCACTGGAACAAGTGAATCCGATTTATTTTGACAACTTGCAGCATCAACAACCATGCAGCATAAGCGACTGCCCACTAGCTGAACTAGCGCTATCATTTAATGACCGTGCGCCAGCTCAGATTTGCTGCGACAATCATCGAAGGGGACCAGCTCACAATCAGCGTCCAGCTTGCAAGACGTGCCAGTTGATATGCGCTAGAGATGACGAGCGCACTGACATAGATCGCGAGTCCCAAACGACACAGCGTCCGCTGGGTGCTTGCAGGTGCGAACATTATACTCATGACTCCACATATCCATGTAACACGTTTTTCATCATTTGTATGCATATGCCATATAGTAAATGGTGCATTGAAATAGCTAACACGCGTGTACATGTCACAATACAGACGGCTTGGGCGCATTCCGACGTCGGCAAAACTTTCATCGATTCTGTAAAATGGCATACTCCTTACAAATACGACGAACATGGTAACAAGCTGGTGTTTTGGACTGACGACATTGGTAATGAACACGAATGGGCGATGCCAACAGAATTCATACCGGCGCATCAACAATATATTACAGGCTTTCCCAATGAAAGCGTGGCCTCATTGCTGAATTCAAGTGTGACTCTTCAGGATGGACAACAAGGCACTGTGCTGATACGAAAAGGCTTGACAGCACATTTCTTAGTGCGACTTACTGCCGGTGGATTGTGTGAAGTTCATCGCCAGCAAATTTGCAGCGTGCAGGTATATTTACATGTTATACATACACATTGTGCGAAAGACAAATCTTACTAAATTTAAATGCTTATGTAGCATGTATAATATAGTAAATTCTTGCACAACATGCTACTGTGTAAATACGCCACAGACTAAGCGCACCAACAAATGTAATGCTTGCGTGCCAAATAAATTGCTGTGATATACCTTCAATATCATGATATATGATACGTGATCAAAATATTCATCGAACACAATAACGCACTTTAATGTGCATTTGTCGCATCTAACTTTCACAAACCTCCAAACGTCATGTACATTTTTATCCATCCAACACGATAACCTTCTCAGTTTGTATTCATCTCCAGCATATATGTTTTATATTCATCTATGGCGTTCAACAATAGCATTTGTGTTTTTGTAGACCTCAGTTTTGCCTACGCCTCCCTCTTCAGAAATATCTGCAGCAGTCCAAGACTTCTTGGATTCTTTATACAATGCGGACCACGTTTGCGGACCTGCCTCACGCGTCACAGTTCTAGCGCCTGCAAACACCACAGAGACATCTGCTGGCGACAATGAACCTGCGCGCACACGTCCACGATTGACCACCACAATCACAACGCCAACCGCCACTGATGTGGCCATGACCGATATTTTTCTCACAGCTCGTTCTGAGGATTTCCATGTGCGTGGCTGCGCCGTCCACCGCGCAAACGCACTCATCCACTAGACGATTGCCCACCACAATCACAACGCCAACCGCCACCGATGTGGCCATGACCGATATTTTTCTCACAGCTGGTTCAGAGGATTTCCATGTGGCTACGCCGTCCACCGCGCAAACGCACTCATCCGATAGCGCACGCACACCACGCGCCTTAACCACGCAACCTTGCGCTTCTGGCTCAACAGCAGCGTCAGACGTCGTACGCGATTGTTCATTCTCCGAAGTCGATTTCGCTAGCATGAGCGTAGATGACATTCGTACCCACGTCGCGCATCGAACGATCATAGACACTTCGAACCCGCATGGAGATGGCGATCGTGACATTCGTACATTCAATCCTCTTAAGCTAACACATTGTAGCAAATGCCATCTTTGGGTATTTCGGTGGAAGTCGTGCAACCTAAGCCATCAATCTAGCTGCGTATGTGGAGACAAAGCAGGCGGGCGTTTGGCTGAGAAAATGCGTAGTGATTATCCACTCCGACCGTTGCCAGAGGATGTTATCGACTTCTATCGGTCAGGCGTATTACTTAAACATGGGTTCAAGACCAACGCTTTGTGTGCATTATCCGCCTTGACCTTGCCAGCGGACGGTGACATCCGCAAACACAACGAATTGCATCTTCCATGGCAAAACAGCTGCTTCAAAATGCACGGTCTCACATACGCGCGTATTTTGCAAAACAATCATACGAATAGCTCTATCTCCTATTATTTTGGCGGACCAGATTTCCATAATCGCGCCGCAGCACAACGCTCTTCAGTGCACGGTCCTGGTGTGCCGACCTAGATTTTTGATATTACACGCAAATCCTTGCAACAACATAATCACCTAGTGCGCGAACTGATTGCACTCCGAGATACCCCTTCTGATGATGCAGCCATCAGTTTCCACACTGCTGATCCGGATGCACCACAGGCGTGTAATCGGGAATTCTTCACTGTCACGAGCTTCCCGCCCAGTGCGATGCCCGGACCTAGACAGTACGTATACTTCAAAAACAGCACAGTGGAGGATACGCAAGCACAGTTTGTGGAATCTCTTGATCCTTTGTATGAACCACTGGCGTATCCATTAGTGTTTTTTCACGCTGAGCGAGGATTCACACCGCCAGTCGAAAGGCGTGGCAACTCACTCACTCTGGCGCAATACTCAATCGCGCGCATAGCGTTGCCAGAACGTCTTGAGGATGGCACCTATTTATGGTACATGAACGAGAACGGCGACTGTATTCCATGCAGCCGGCTAGACACCATGCCCTGGTTATCACAGCAGTACGCCTTGGATTCTTTCAGTCGTATTCGCGAACAACGGCTACAGCATGTGCGCAACAACCAGCAATTGATAAATCGGCGCCCAGCGGTTCGTAACGAGGATGCTGCAGACAACGCAGATGGCACGCAGCAAGGTCGTCACGTGCGCATTCCAAAATCATTCCCTTCATCACCAAAATTCCTGTCCAACAAAGTTTTAGACGCCTTGGAAACAGTGCGCTTCTGCGGGCGGCCACTCACTTTTTTGACTTTTACGACCAACCCAAAATGGCAAGAGCTTTTGGAAACGCTGCCTGCCGGATGCACCGCGTATGACTGCCCGGCTATCGCGAACCGAGTCTTCAAGATGAAGCTGGACGCGTTCCTCACAGAGCTCAAGTGCGGTTCTTTATGGTCGATGACATTAGTGTCAGAGAATTCGTCTACCAATCCAGCAGAACGTGTATGGACATACAGCTTAAGACGATCTGATATGCTGAATACAGTTCCTGGATACATGGTATGACATCTTACCATAAGCTCCCTGATTATTATTTCTTTGCAACTATATATTCATTCACATCTTTCCAACGTTGCATAATGAGTGCAAGCACATTCAGCGACGCTCTGCAAAATAACACCACATTGGATGCATGCGTAATAATGTTGATGCTATAGATCCATGCAAAATCATGTATATTTGTTTCAATTTTGCATTAGTTAAACATTATGCTATTCATGTATATGTACCCATAGTACCTTGTATAACAAAGTGCTCTTAACAATGTTAACTAGTGTTTACCAAAACATTGAGCTTTTTAGAATTGCCTAAATAGACATCGCATAATGTTTAATTGTGGTCGCTGCAAACATTGTGATTGTCTAAAAAAACTAACAGTGTGCTTGCAATAAAAACATAGCATGTGTTATTTTGTGCACATGTTGCGATGATGCGTCCACTATACCTTGTGAAACATTTTGCTTGGTTATGCAAACAAATATGCATGATGCGCAGGTGAGCGTAATTGAATTCCAGAAGCGCGGCCTTCCGCATGCACACATTGTCTTTCGCCCTGCCGTGATGCCCGTCGGCGCGGACCATACATCCGCACCGGAAGGTTCATTACAGCCATGGGCAGACAATTTTACTTGCGCGCAGAAGCCGACCCCCGACGTGCTTGCAGAGCATGGCATGCTGGAGCGCTTACCGTCTAATTGCTACACCATCTCGAAGCACATGCGCGCCATTAACTACCGCGACATGCAGCGGATGTGCCCGAAGGCCAAGTTCTACATCAATCGACGCTCACCATCCACGCGCGAGATATGCATGGAGATGAAGCAACTGGTCTGTGGCGATCGTGCTTGCATGGATGGCTACTCCTCGACTTCACGGAACGGTCATCGCACGTCCGGTCCAATGGAGCATGGCCCACATCCTTATGATGATTACCGCCCAGCGAAATGGTGCAAGAAGACTGAACAAGGATTCTGCAAGAGCGTGTTCCCGCGTCCATGCGGCGACACTCGCAAAGTGGATAATGGCTTCATCGAGCTGAAGCGACGCGAGGGCCCTCAGATCCGCAGCGGCTGGACAGCAGGCGACAAATTTGTGGTGGCGTACAACGTATGGATGTTGTTTAAGTACAAGACCCACATAAATGTAGAAATTGCAGCCAAGGTATCAGTGATTGCGTATTTGTACAAATACTTGTTCAAAGGAGGCGACCGCGCACGCTACGAGATTCGCCGTGACGCAAATGGCACTGAGGTGGTGGACGAGATCGCAGATTGGAAACAAGGCATGTATACTTCCGCAACCGAAGCTTGCTGGCTCCTCTGGGAGATGGACAAGCTCAATAACTCTCCAGCTGTGGACGTGATGGATGTGCACTCAATCACCCCACACTCGCGTGAAGACGCACTTGGAAGCTCCGAGTTCGAGAAGTACGTGTTCCGCCCACCAGAGGTGGACGCCTATGCCCAGGAGCATTTCAATGTGCACGCCCTCACTGCCACTGAGTTCAGGCGGCTTTTCATGGCTACGACCACCGCGCCCGCCGACGTCAAGGCGCAATGTGAAGATGTATTCGGTAAACGATGCAAAGTGGATCCCGTTGCACTGCTGCGGTCGAGACCTCAAGCCACATTTTATATGCGCGATGCACCTGCGCCAGACGCCATTGTCCGCCCTGTTTGGTTCCGCGATATGCACGCTCACGGTGGGACAACCACATATTATTATCCGTGCCAACCTGCGGATCGGCACATTGCCCGTTTACAACGCGTGTATAAAGTGGGCAGCGAACTCTGGTACTTTCGCATGTTTGTCATGAACAAACCGATCCCGCTCGTGACTGAGGACACCGCTCGCGATCCACTCAAGCCCATTCTAGAACTGACACCGGAGAAGACCTTCCAATCCGTGGCAAGACTGCTGCATCGTGTGCCTCACGAACACGAAGCTGAGATAGCGATGGCGGAGGCTGTCGCTTCGCATGCAACGCCGTCAAGCTTGATCTCTTTGTTTGTTGTGCTTACCATAGGGGGTTACCCCACTGAACGCTTACTCAATGCACCAGAGCATGCCTACATTCGAGAGGCGATGTGCATCGAATTTGTAGGCGCTGAGGATGATAGACATCAAAAGCTGCTTGTCGAGCTGAAGAGGCACTTCGAAGCCAACGGCAAAACACTTACAGATTATGATATTGAAGAACCAGCCCTCATCGATTGCTCAGGGCTCGCACAACAGCGCTCCTACTGGAAAGCGCAATCACCAATGCTCACTGCGTACCTCGCCGCACATAAGTTGTTCAGTGAGCAACAACGAATCGTAGATCGAGTAAAGGTGCTTCTTGGAGTCACTGACACTAACACTGCTTCTACTTCCGCACTGAGGCCGTCACAAAACTCCTCAGCATTCGCATTGACATTTCCGGTGTGCGGTCATGTTCATTGACGGCCCAGCAGGCACTGGCAAAACCACCACCATCACGCATCTGCTCTATGAGTTGCGTTTGAATCACGACAAAGTTTGCCTCGCCTCTGCGACCACTGCACTCGCCGCTCAACTCTATCATCAAGGTGAAACAGTGCACGCTTTAGCCAAACTCAACGCGACCAAAGTCAATGAGGAGATCATTGAAAGCATGCTGCAAGACGATGACTCTCGCATGGAGCTGCTAGGTAGCGCTGACGTCATTGTGGTCGATGAGGCGCCTTCACTATTACGCGGGAATTTAGAGGCTCTCACACAAGTACTTGAGCGTGCTGGCTTTCGCGGGGTGCTCATCTTAAGCGGGGATTTCCGCCAGATCGCGCCGGTTGTACGCGGTGGCGGACGCGCTGACATCGTTGACGCATCACCACGCCGCTCTCCGCTGTGGCCACACGTGGAAGTGCACCGCCTCACGGAACTTCGCCGTCAGCCAGACGATATATAGCGACTATGCCAAAATTGTCACCGCGATCGGAGATGATACACACATAAAGGAGCTGCCTACTGAAGGCGCTGACGACCCCACTCTTGTTTCTGGGGCCTCGCTTGTGGATCTGTCCATCATTCCAGACGCACAACGTTTCACTGGTACGTCGCATCTTGCAATATATCGCAATGGACACATGTGCATGCGACTTGTTCATGCATTGTGATATATCAATGTGCAATCACATCCTCTTATGCATATGCTCCAAGAATTGTCAACAATGCCTCTAAATGCATTACATATCCGTGTATACTGTACTAAGCCCTCATGATTTGAATTTATTGACCTACTCATGTTGGACATCCACATACCATGAATATCAAAGTAATCAATGCATCTATTGACTTTGAGATGTTATAATAGTTTGATCTGAGATTCACTGTTAATGTATCAACAACAAATAACTAATGGACGAAGGTGGTGACAATATACATCAAGGTAAGGTTTGCGCGGAGTCCAAAAATGCAAAAACTTTTCAAAATCTAGATTTTGAGATACGAGCGATTTAAGTTTGCGCTTAAGTATGGTTAAGTATGGGGGTTGACCGAGCGGTATCGACCATAACTTTTCATTAACGTGGTCAATTTGATACCTGAAGTGCGCAATATGTACAGGGTGCTCTGGGCAACCTATTTATCAAATAAAAGATTTTTGAAAAGTTTTTGCATTTTTGGACTCCGCGCAAACCTTACCTTGACATAGGTGACACTTTACAAAACGCGTTGCACTTCGTTTTCAGTGAGAACGTTGACGACTTCGATGAAAGCACCATATTGGCTACATCATGCGCTGCAGTCAACTTTTGGAACACAAAGATCCAGGAACAACGCAACATAGATGGCGGAGCGATGAAGACATACATTAGTCACAACTCCGTAAATGACAGCTTCGCTTACGCCGAAGATTTCAACAGCTCAGATTTCTTAAATAGCCGAGAGGAGAACGGCGTCCCTTTGCATGAGCTCACACTAGCAGTGAACGACATGTGCTACTTGATGCGCACTATCAACAAAAAAGTCGGGCTGGTCACAAGCACAAGATTGCGCGTGGTGGCGTTACACGAGCGCTCAGTGCATGTTATAATTGTAGGAGATCACACAAACATTGTGCACATCATCCCGCGCATCACGTTCATATTCTCGCCGCAGCTCTCCAACTTAGAGATACACCGTCGACAATTTCCACTATGCTTAGCATACGCCATGACAGTGAATCGCTCGCAAGGTCAAACGTTAAAGCGAGTCTTGCTGGATACGACTCGTCCTGCCTTTTCCCACGGACAATCTCTATGTGGCATTATCTCGAGTGCGCGACCGGCATTCAATTGCCCTTTTCAGTAGAAACCATATTCCATCCAACGTCCAGCTCACTGTTGCGTATAGCGAACTCCTCAAAGACGACACTAATTTCTCCAGCACCACTTCTGTGCTCCGTTTCGCTGATCTTAGTGCAAATCAAACAACGCGCAACCATGCGCCGCACCTTCCCGATGAGCCCACCACAGCGGACGACGTCACTTCTTTGTTCCTAAATGCTGCAATGTCAGATTTCACAATATCCCACTTAGAGCAACCCGATGATCTTTTCGCGCATGATGCGCAGACCGACTTGTGATGTGCATGGATTTGAATAATGTATGCAGGCACTAATGCACATTCAATAACATGTAATACATTTGATATGTTCTAATGCACCAGCAATTCCTCACTCCTTGTGTCAATTGAAAACGATTCATACCATCAAGCAAATCTTCACACATCGTGTACTCATACAATTTTGCATATGTTAGTGAAATGCGTCATTTAAAAATACATAACATTATCTAACAATTCCTCAGCACTCGCATTATTAACAATTCCTCAGCATTTCATACGAGCCAGCATATCCACACGCTTGATGTTATGCTGTTGATTGACTATTATCTAATATTTACTATCCCAATCTCTTGAATATCCAATGTTTTCGTTTATTCTGAGCATACTTTACACCCCAAAGTTCATGTTATTCAGAAAATACCTAATGCCATAGATTGCAAACATATATCATAATCTGATTTCACAGTATGCCACTTAGAGCAACCCGATAATCTCTTTGCTATGTTTAAGTTATGTAATGGAAAGTCTCAGTTTATACGAGAGAACCACAAGTTAAAACTGTATGCTATATAAACATAAGATTTAATTGTTTTGGCATAGCTCAGACTAGTTTCGTTCCCTGCCCGGAACTCGTCAGTGAGAAAGAAAGAATCACTGTGTGGGCCCAGTTACCACATATAGTCCTACTAATTCAATCAAATAAATCAAGTCAAAGATACTCAACGGCTCGGAATCTAAACTCATAGTGACAGAGGTAAATAACTGTGACCATAAGAAATCACAATTAACATCAGGAATATACTGCCACTCAAAAGAAATCGCAATAACCATCAGGAATATACCGCCACTCATAAGAAAGATAATAAAACCCAGAATAAAGAAACATACAAAAACCATCCAGCGATAATCACAATGTGGGAGACTTCATCTTCAGCATCAAGCATTTAAGTCTGCCCCAATAATCCATGCGAAACTTCGCCGCCATAGCTGACAAACCCCGGCTCAACCATCCATCGGGATAATCATGTCGCTTAAGTTCACGCCAAAGCTGCAAAAGTGCCACCGACATCCTGTCCTCATCAGTGTGCGCCAGCATTCGAGAAAGTACCGAAACCAAAGTACTAGCTTTCCTACTTTCCGGGCAAGCTGAGCCCCAATGAACAAAAGGAAAGGCACGACGCTCATCAAAAAGCTGAACACTACCACGTTTCTCATTCTGCATCATCTGCCGGAGACAGATACGTCCATCCTGCACAAGAACTTCCATACCACAATATTCCAGAGCATCAGGTAAGTCAGAATCGGAACCCGCCACCTCAGTTTGCAATACCCGCATCCCAGGAGGATAATAACAGTTGTCACGATAGCGGCGTAAAACCCGTCTAATTCTCCGCCACTCTCGATCAGTACCCGTCCACGTGCAAACCATCGCCAAACCGTCATCAGCCTGCCTCACTGCTGACAAATACCGGCGATCTGCACGAACACTCTGTGTGAATTCCCGTTCACCGTACGCACATACACAAAGTGCTTGGCCCGGACTGTCACAACCGCCCATTCCATCACCTCGTGTCTGACGAACCAACTGTCCAGCAATCCAGACATAATTGTTAGTTAAAGAAAGTAAAAGTGCACGAATAAGTTTACGCTTCGTGAAAGAGCATTCATAGATTGTGGGATTGGGGGATTGGGGGATTGGGGGATTGGAAAAATCACAGGGTGAAAAACCAGAATTCAAGTTTCTAAAAAGTTGGAATTTTAATTTTTACCCTGTGAAACTATGGATACACAAAAATTTGAAACCTCAGTAAACGGTATTTGTGGCAAAAATATCAACAAAATTTTGGTTCCCGTTCCCCAAAGATTCATTTGAAATTGTGAATTTTAGAGCTGTAATTTTAGAAAATTTTGAGATTCCATATTTCTTCCCTACCAATAAAACTATACCGTCAGCCGACTGTTTTCCTAAAACATTATTCTAATTAATAACTTCAAGTTTACTGGTAGTCTTTCGACTGTTTTCATAAATATTGAAAACCATGCGGGACACATTTCTAACAATTTTGTGTGACCACACTTGAACACGCACAACACTTTACCGCTGCCACCGGTTTGACATTTTTCAGGTGTACTTTTACGTACCAATACTTTCACGGACGCAACACTTTCACGGACGGACACGCGCAACACTTTACCACAGCCGTGCACTTTTGCATTATTATTGTAAACTTATGCAGACTAATAACTTCACGTTTCCTAGTAGACTCTTTGCCGGTTTGATTATTTTAGAAAACCATGCGGGACACATTTCTAACAATTTTGTGTGACCACACTTGAACACGCACAACACTTTACCGCTGCCACCGGTTTGACATTTCCCAGGTGTACTTTTACGTATCAATACTTTCACGGACGGACACGCGCAACACTTTACCACAGCCGTGCACTTTTGCATCATTATTGTAAACTTATGCAGACTAATAACTTCACGTTTCCTAGTAAACTCTTTGCCGGTTTGATTATTTTAGAAAACCATGCGGGACACATTTCTAACAATTTTGTGTGACCACACTTGAACACGCACAACACTTTACCGCTGCCACCGGTTTGACATTTTTCAGATGTACTTTTACGTACCAATACTTTCACGGACGCAACACTTTCACGGACGGACAAGCGCAACACTTTACCACAGCCGTGCACTTTTGCATTAATATTGTAAACTTGTGCAGACTAATAACGTCACGTTTCCTAGTAGACTCTTTGCCGGTTTGATTATTTTAGAAAACCATGCGGGACACATTTCTAAGAATTTTGTGTGACCACACTTGAACACGCACAACACTTTACCGCTGCCACCGGTTTGACATTTTTCAGGTGTACTTTTACGTACCAATACTTTCACGGACGCAACACTTTCACGGACGGACACGCGCAACACTTTACCACAGCCGTGCACTTTTGCATTATTATTGTAAACTTATGCAGACTAATAACTTCACGTTTCCTAGTAGACTCTTTGCCGGTTTGATTATTTTAGAAAACCATGCGGGACACATTTCTAACAATTTTGTGTGACCACACTTGAACACGCACAACACTTTACCGCTGCCACCGGTTTCACATTTTCCAGGTGTACTTTTACGTACCAATACTTTCACGGACGCAACACTTTCACGGACGGACACGCGCAACACTTTACCACAGCCGTGCACTTTTGCATTATTATTGTAAACTTATGCAGACTAATAACTTCACGTTTCCTAGTAGACTCTTTGCCGGTTTGATTATTTTAGAAAACTATGCGGGACACACTGGACAATTTTGTGTGACCACACTTGAACACGCACAACACTTTACCGCTGCCACCGGCTTACCATTATTCTTGTTTACTTTAACAGTCTGCTACATTCACGGGCCAAAATAGACAAATATACACACCAACAAACATGTTTCACTAGCCTATTCCTCCTCTGACTTGGTAATCTCAGCAAGTGCCTGAGCAAGGTGACAGTACACAGGCTCCCCGAAGAAGCTGGTGGTGCAACTCTCAATCCCAAAAAAGGCACGCTTGGCTCGGAGTGCTCCAACACCAGTTGAACCTGCCCCAAATATTAAGTTTAGTTAGCATTTGTCTTAAAAGGTAGGTGCTGCATAACGCATAAAACTAACCAAGTCTCGGGTCTTACCAGATCCCATGAACGGGACCACCTGGGCGGGACAAGGCGGCACCAGGCGGGACCCTGGGAACGGGACCAGTCGGCATTGTAGGTGTTTTTTCTTCTTAGAACTGTTCTGAACTTTCTGGGCTCTTGCATGATGTTTTTTATTTCCGTTATTGATGACGAAAGCATCGCACAGGCAGAAAAATAATATGCAGATGAGCGCTCAACTAATATTTCTGTCATCGATGACGGAAATATTTTATTTTATGTTTTCACAATTAAGCTCCTCACAGTGAGACGGTTTTTTTTTGTTTAACTTTTCCGTCATCGATGACGGTAAAGTTTTTAAGACACAAAAAGACCCTGAAGATTACCGTGTGCTAACTGTTTCCGTCATCGATGACGGAAATATTTTATTTTATGTTTTCACAATTAAGCTCCTTACAGTGAGACGGTTGATTCTTGTTTAACTTTTCCGTCATCGATGACGGTAAAGTTATTTAGACACAAAAAGACCCTGAAGATTACCGTTTGCTAACTGTTTGCGTCATCGATGACGGAAAACTTTTCCAGAGATCCCGTGGAAGAGCGGCTGTGAACTCTGTCCGTCATCGATGACGGACTTTTTTTTTAACAGCGCAATTGACAGGTGGCCTTTTTGCAGGTTGTATTTTTGTCATCGATGACGGGTACTTTTCACAGAGTCTTTTGTACTGAGTCGTAATTACCTTACTTCTCTTTGTACATGTTCGGGTTGTTAAATTAAAGTTACTAGCCCAAAGTTTAAAGAGCTTTGCGCAAGCTTAATCCGCTTGACAATGTTTGAGGTTGTCTTTGCGCAAAGATCTTTCCTTACAAGATTATCTTTGCGCAAGCTTCAACCAACGCTTACAATCTGCTCAAGCAAACTTTGCGACGCCGCAAGTTTGAATAGCTTTAAAGGATCTTTGTGCAAGCTTAATCTGCTTGACAAAGTTTGAGGTTGCCTTTGCGCAAAGATCTTTCCTTAGAAGATCTTTGCGCAAGCTTCAATTAACGCTTACTTCATCAAGGCAACTGTGCGCCGCCGCAAAGTTTTAAGAGCTTTAAAGAGCTTTGCGCAAGCTTAATCCGCTCGACAATGTTTGAGGTTGTCTTTGCGCAAAGATCCTTCCTTACAAGATTATCTTTGCGCAAGCTTCAACCAACGCAACTTACAATCTGCTCAAGCAAACTTTGCGACGCCTCAGTTTGAATTGCTTTAAAGATGTTGGCGCTGCAAGCTTAATCTGCGTGACAAAGTTTGAGGTTGTCTTTGGAAGCGCAAAGATCTTTCCCTAGAAGATCTTTGCGTGCGCAGGCTTCCTTAAAAGCTATACGATCCTTAAGTTCTGGTAGAGCTTTATTGTAAACGCCGCTAAATATAGTAGTAGATTCCACAGTGTGGGAAGCAACTTCATAGCGGCTTCAGGGTAGCTTCGACTTTTTCCCCCCCTCTTATTATTTCCCTTTTTTTGTTTGAGAGGCATTATGCATTTTTTAATGACTACCTATTATTTCACACACTAGTAAACACACGTCACCTCATTTCACGCGTGCACAAACCACCAAATTTCACACGTGCTAAAAATGTCCCCCAACCGAGTCCCAGAGATGAAAGAATGGTCTTTGCAAAAAGGAACTGGGAAGAATGCAACGTGTGCTGCCTCAAAGAGTAGAGCTAGATGTGCAACTGCCAAGGCCACCAATGCAGCTCAGCCCATCCTGCCTCCAGATTATCCGCGAGTTGTAGTGCAATGTCAGAGAAAGTTGTTGGGTACTGGAGAATTTGTTTCTCATAAGTGCCAGTTTTGTCCAGTTAAACGTTGCGTGTTCGCTCTGATGCCAGCGCATTTCAATATTTCGAGACCCCCTACTGATGGAACTATTGTGGTGCAAAAAGACGTTGTCGTCACAAATGAGCTAAGGCGTAAGAGCGGTGGCCTGAACTTTTTGTAACTAGGTTCGTAAGGTGTTGTGCATGCACAAGAAACTGGGACAAAAGACAATACATTACATAAAATATTGTAGTTCTTACCGTATGTAACTGTTAACTGTTGCAATATGAGAAAAAGCTTTGTATTATTTGTACCTGCGTGAGTGTTACCCAAATTTTTATTGATTGGGAAAATATGTAAATGAATTGAGTAAATGAGAAGTTTAGAAATATGTACGCACGACAGAAAAAACAAAGTGGTTTTAACATACGCAAGGTTTATTCAAGAAAAAATGGTTTTTATAAAATCACTGTTCTCACACACGAATTCTGGAATTCTGAACAATTTCTTAAGTTTAGTAAAATTACAATGTAGATTACAAAAAAACAGATTTTAAAAACATGCAATTCATAAAAATAACACTGTGATTTTTATTATTTGCATTTTTTTGGCATTTCCAAATTTGATAATTTTGCATGGTGATTTTTCAATCCCCCAATCCTGGAATCCCCCAATCCCACAATCTATAAGCACTCTTCGTGAAACGTACAACAGTCTTCAAAGGAATTCCACGCACATACCACTGCACCCCGCGGCTACCACGCACATTAACCAGAACGGAATTCTTCCCAGACTTAGCGCACGCAGCCTCCACAATAGAAATAACAGCACGTTCACAACCACGGTGTTCCAGAGTAGAAAATTGATCCTTCACGTCAAAACCAAACAGATAAATACCACGAGCTCCTTGAGCCTTCTCATTAAAGCGTGTCACAGCCTGCATCAAACGGTGAGTGCCTCCCAACGTCAACGAGCCACCCGCTTGCTCCACCATAAACTCAATCGCTCGTCCCGACAAATTCTGCAACGGCGCGATCGGTCCACCACTGTTAGGCTGTACTGGGCGATACTTCTTCAGTTCTACACATTTGTCCTTCAGTAGCGCATAAGCAGCACCAAAAGTACCCGTGCGACGAAACTTACAAACATTACCCAGCATAAACCTGTTAAAGTCGGTCAACATCCCCGCGACAACCTCGGCCTCAGTCCGTCCAGCAGGCTCAAATAACGCAGTGCTAGTCTCGCGTTCATGAACCAATATGTCATAATACCGCCTCTGGCACACCAACGCACCCACGCCCGCATTCCTGTCCAGATACACACGCGCTGTCCCAGCACACAACCGTTCCAGTACTCGACAATATTCGTTAGCACTGACCGCCTCGCTGTTGTCACCCGCGTCAACAGCTTCATCTCGCAGAGAGAAATCCGCCATCCACTGCTGCAGCCTCAGATTCTGTTGTCACTTGAGGGTGGCCTCGCTCGCCCTTCAGAGAGTGCTGAAGATCCAGTAATTTTCTGGGCACTGGTTCCACCTCCCAGTCTGCATCCGCAAGCACAATTAGTTCAGGGCACAGAGGCACGTGCCAAGACTCTTCGCACCGTGGCTCCATGCTCATCCTCCCTGCGAAGTGCTTCCTCAGAACTGCCAGGTGCGCAGCGGTGATCGGGTACTTCCTCGCAGCTTTAGTGTTCTGGACAATCAGGACGTCCACATTGAAACGTGCACCCGTCGACTTGTCCACGTAGCCCAGAGCCGCCTGCGGAGCCACGAATTTAAACTTGTGCCTCGCCGTACGTGCCGATCTCACTGCATGTTGCACTGTCTGCCAGATACGCTCCACCGTGTATATGGGGTTGGCCAGACTGCAGAAATGCCAGAGAAAGGAATAAGCATCGACTCCAGCACCGAACATCTCGTCCTCCTTGTAGGGGGTGAAGAAGAACGTGGCATCCAAGTTGAAGTCGAAAGGCGACCCGAAGCATTCCACCAGAAGATGTAATACTCGACGGAGAACGTTTTGATCCTGGTAGACCGTGATCCAGTAGTCCCTCGTAACGCGCTGGTTCCAGAATAACATACGTTTCGCGACATAGCGAAGCAACTCCAGAAAGTCGACGTGCACGCCCAGCCCCTTCCATACTGCCAGTCGACGTAAAAGAACTTCGAACCTTTCGTACAAGGTCCTCTGAACCATGCTCCCCTCGATGTTCCTCAACTCCACCCAGCGCAGCAGCTTCCCACCAACTCGTTGTACTGCGTGTGACAGTGTCACCTGCTCCTCACCCTCGTCTGGTACCAGTGTCACAGGTAACATACGAAGAAGAGCCTGGTCACCCACAGTCTTCGCGACTCCAGAACGCCGAACTCCGTACAGGCCCTCTCCATGTCCTTCACGAAGTTCACCTTCGCCACTGGCGTGTCCTTCAAGTTTCTGTTCAGGATAGCCACACTCTAACAACTAATCTCCTAAGTATACCTAAATATTCCTAAGAATCTCCTAAAAATCTCCTAAACATGTCATATGAACACATACTTAAGTATAAACTCGTACTGTATGTTAACATTGGGTTCTCCTAAAGTTGGGTAATTAGTGATTGGACGAGAGTATATATACACTTGGTATAATTCAAAAGTTAGGAACATGACACAATATAAACCGATGACACATTTAAATACGCAGCTATGTTATAGGTCCAATGTTTAGGAAACCCTAGGCATCGTGCTTTGCTATTGGCTAGATGTTTAGGAAAACCTAATATGTTGCTATTTTATTGGCCCGATGTTTAGGAAAACCTAATATGCTGCTATTTTATTGGCCCGATGTTTAGGAAACCCTAGGTATTGTGCTTTGCTATTGGCTAGAAGTTCACGAAAACCTAATATGCAGCTATGTTATTGGTCCAATGTTTAGGAAACCCTATGCACTGTGCTTTGCTATTGGCTAGATGTGTAGGGAAACCTAATATGCAGCTATGTTATTGGCCCAATGTTTAGGAAACCCTATGCACTGTGCTTTGCTATTGGCTAGATGTTTAGGAAAACCTAATATGTTGCTATGTTATTGGTCCATTGTTTAGGAAACCGTAGGCACTATGCTTTTCTATTGGCTAGATGTGTAGGGAAACCTAATATGCTGCTATTTTATTGGTCCAATGTTGGGGAAACCCTGGGCACAGTGTATTACAATTGGCTAGATGTTTAGGGAAGCCATTGGTCCATAAATACAGTATGAGAAAGTCCTACACAGGTCCACGCCGCATACAAGTATTAGGTTATTGTTCAGCAGTTCAGCCATGGTTCAGCCAATCAATGCTCTCTAGCTGGGTCAGGCGATGCTGGAAGCCGATGCACGACACGCGTGCCGCGCTAGGTAAAGTGAATCGGGTGGTCTCATTAGTAACAGCCCGTGCGTACTTGATGAAATAGGTGCATGACGTGGCAGTGTGTACTGCCAGGGAGATCTTGAAACATGGCCTTGGTGAGGATGGCGGCACATGGTACGATGAGCTCTACACAATCCTCCTTGTCCACCACTGTTACCCCTTGCTTTGTACGGTACTCGTCTTGGATTTCTCTGTACGCAACGACCCGTGCCGGGCGACACACCACCTGCTGTGTTGCAGAGTTTGTCACAAGGTAATACGCGAGGATTTGTGCGTAAGGGTAGCCTGGTGGTAGACCTAGCTCGCCGAAACCACTGACGGTACCAGTGAGGGAGACGTGGTGTGAGATTCGCTTGGTGGCTCGCATGTACTGGGAAGAATGCACCACCTCTGTGTTGAGGGACATCCTGAGGTACACCGTGATGTCACATTCCCCAGGCGATGCCTGCGCACAACTTGCCAACAGGCGATCAAGTTGCAGCCGCAGGTTGCATGGGAGAGTAGTGGGCAATAGTTTCCTCCCTGTGCCCAGAAAATAGCAGGGCGCCTATAGATCAAACCAACCAGAAATGAAATTGTTATAAACGTTCTTTTTTCCGCCAGGAGTAAACCCAGCAGGCTGCCAACTCCATATCGCATGGAAGGCACATCGCGGCGTGCTACACGTCAAAACAAACAACCACCTAATGTTGCGTCAGCGTACATCACAAATAAACAAACTGATATCTGGCGTCTTTCCAAACTTGCTCTAGTTTCTACGGCGCTTGTTGTCCTCCCATGCGGGTGCTGCCGTCGGGTGCCGCCGTCCAGAAATTACGAGTGCGCAACGCTGGAATCCGGTCTGCGCCGAAATTACCACGGCACTCTGCCAGGGTCAAGGTGCGCTCTACGCCAGCCTCGTCCTTCCACCCAACCTCGTAGTTTCGTTTCACCCGGACTGCGGGCACGATTTTCATATTCATCTCCACCAGCTGCTCCCACGTCCAGGACTCCACCGTAAAGTCACCGTGGAAAATGCTGTAGTCAAACCTAGCCAGTGGCTCCACCGTGCCATCCACATTTCCATCGTCCGCTGCCACTAGGTGGCATCGCATGATCTCCGGATGTCCCATCGTGCGCCAAGGAGATGCATCGCCGATGGTCTCGTGCTCAAACACCGTTTCTCCCACATAGGCATCTACGTCTCGTTCGGTACCGTCCTTATCCTTCACCACGCCCCCGTACCAATCGCCGAACGTGATATGCGAATCAGATTGGAACTCTTCGATTGCATTCTCGGTCCAAGCTGTTACCGCCGCCTTACGTTTCGCCGCCGCGGTCATCGAGGCTCTCTTCGTTAGTAAGCCCCTTCCGTATGCGAGCACCTGTCGCATGTCATCATCGTCCGCGTCATCATCGTCCGCGTCATCATCGTCGTCGACATCCGCCATGCTTCGCACCGCTCGTGTTGCACGGGGTGCGCGCTGTGCGGCAGCCGCGGGAGCTTGCCGTGTAGCCTGGTTAATCGATTTGAAAGCCGCCTTCAAAACGGATCCTTCTTTGCCTATTTTTTTCAGGTCCTTAGTCCACCGCTCCCGCAACTCCGTCTCGACCTCCCCCCGCCACCCCGTCGTCCCGTGTTGCGTACTGAGAAGTTCAAAACCAGGCATGTGTACCTTCTCGAAGACGGCCGTCGCCGTCATGAAAACCTGTCTCTGCGTAACCCTCGCTACGTGCTGCACGTGTTCGATCAGTGCCGGTACCCCCAGCTGCTGTACTTGCGGGAGCAGCTTTTGCTTCTCCCGCTGCAAGTCTTCGTATGCGGTTGGTGCGCAACCAAACGCAGCGCTCAACTTGCGTTTGTTGCCTCACAGTAGTGCAAAAACCCCCATGCCCATTTAGTATCATCTCCCATGATTGCGCAAACTAACACGAGAACATGTCAACTAACGCGTGTTTGTTCACGTACACATGCGCGAGTCGCAAACGGGTAGACTACGTACTAGCCATCGTTTTCTTCCTCTGCTCATCATACTGGTTCGGCTCCGCTCCGTCACCTCGTGGGCTCCGTCGAGGCACGCTGGTTGCAGCCAGTGGTGCTCCTGGAGCAGGAACGGCGTCGCGAACTCGTGGACTAGTCCGGGGAGGTGTATTGGCAACCAGTGGTACGGCTGCAGGAACGGCGTCGCGAACTCGTGGGCTTGTCCGTGGAGGTATATTGGCAACCAGTGGTGCTGCTGCAGGAACAGCGGCGTGCACTCGTGGACTAGTCCGCAGTGGAGGTGTACTGGCAACCAGTGGTGCTGCTGCAGGAACAGCGGCGTGCACTAGTGGACTAGTCCGCCGTGGAGGTGTACTGGCAACCAGTGGTGCTGCTGCAGGAACAGCGGCGTGCACTAGTGGACTAATCCGTGGAGGTGTACTGGCAAACAGTGGTGCTGCTGCATCAACAGCGGCGTGCACTCGTGGGCTCCGTCGAGGCTCCATGTTTATATTTGTAGGCCACCTCCCGGCATTAACCACCCGCTCAACAGCATCGGATGTTGGCGATAGGGGATCTATGGCCCCGGCCAAGGCACCATGAGTGGGTGCCGCCAGGGCTATCACCAAGTCTGGGCGTTTGTCTCGGACTTGGTTGTTGAATTCCGTCGCCGCGTTCAAGTCAGTCCGTTGGCGCTGTTCTACTGTCGTGCCCTTCGGTCCCAGAAAACGTCGGTTGACTAGCCGTCGTTGTACCTTACGCATTTTACACATCTGACGAGGTTACGAGGTAAAATTTTCGGAATTTCGTCGTTTTTTTCTACAAACCCGTCAAAACGACCCCTTCATATTGTGCTGATTTCTCCAGTTTCACAAGGGAAATTGTGCTTTGTATTCATGCTTTTTTTGTGGAAGGGTAGATGTGATAATTCATAATATAGAGCATAATTTTGTGCTCGGATTCTTGCGTTTTAATACAAGCCATATAATCAATTTTTTAAGTCACAACGCATACAAATTGCGGGTTATTTCTACTTTAGGCTTCAACCAAGATTGTTGGTACAGGTATTCAAGGAAAATAGCCGGCTTACAACAAAATTACAATGGACCAACTCAGTTTGGCAATTTCAGTACCTCAATACTAACGCAGCAAAGCTGCCCCTTCTCGACTCGCACGGAACATTCCTAAGGCAATTCTTACACCTCAATACTAACGCAGCGGAGCTGCCCCTTCTCGACTCATGCAAGACTTTCCCCTCGAGTAACACAATCACATCATTATGCCGCGGCTCCTTGCTTGTGGCCACCACGTGCTGCGGCAAAAGCTGAGTTCTACAGCTCTCCATCCTTTGGGACCTTCCCGCTTACACTTTGCCATCTATTGCTGAGCTTCTCATTCCCGGAAGGTCAACGCGCCGGACTTCCTTAGCAACTCCGCGGTCAACTCCACATCCGGGTGCACTTGGATGTCCGTCGGCTTAGGTGCTATTTGCACGTACCGGGGCATTACACGGGTGCAGCAAGCATGTGTCACGCAGAACTGAAACTTGGCATCGTGCCAGTTGCCATTCACCTCCCGCCTCCCTTGCACCGCCACCCTAGGCGCGTCGGCATCCAGCACCGGTTGCTTCACACTCCTGCCTTCGTTTTTTGCACGTGCTTTCTGTGTGGCACAGCCTTGCTGCACGTTCAGTGCCGCAGCACAAGATGCCTGCCGACCTGAACCCGGTACCAGCATCCACTGGCCTTGTTGCAATCCCCTGCCACCAGCACCCACCTCAGGTGTGGGGGTAATCTTGACGTTAGCAAGCTCTTCCAGAATGTACTGCACTTCATTGTTCGTGAAGCCTGCCTGAATGTAAAAGGCATGTCCCGGAGAGAATCCGGCTTCCTTCAGCACGAAACAGATGTGCACGCACCAATGTACCGCCGAACTGCGGGCGTTCCTGCCCATTAAGTTAGTCCAAGCCTTGCAGCTGCAAGAGATGCGTTGACTTCGTACTTGGGAGGCCCCCCTCTCCCCAAAGTGGATGTCACGTGCGGCCTCCAGGTACCCAAAAACCACTTGGTGCCCAGCACCCCCCTGTGCCGCAACCGTGAAGCTTCGATCAAGGATGCCATTCACCACGTTGAACCTGGTAAGGCGTGGGGTGGGTGCCCCACTTGCAGCACCTTCAGCTTGGTCTCCCCCAAAAACAGGTCGGCCAACACTTTGGCCTGGCCTTTCGTTGTTTTCAGCATGTACCGTACTTCCCCAAGTGTGCCAACAGACATGCGTGCCCCCAGTCGGTCCGTCGAGTGAATGTGGGCCTCCATCAAGTACTCCGTCACAAGCTCCTTGTTCATCTGGGAAGAAACTATCCAGGACCGATCGGCAGCATTGTTGTTGCGGTCAGCATCCACCGACCATTCCCACTCACCGCTCTCTGGAATCTTACGAGCCATCCGAATGCATGGCTCCGCGTCGGTCAAGTCCACGGTCAGACGCCTCTTCTTTGGAAACCTGCGCTGTGTGTCCGGTCGGTGGTT
>LGRX02030853.1:0-24079 GCA_001247695.2 Cymbomonas tetramitiformis | reverse complement strand
GGGGGAAGTGTCGACTGTGACGTCAGCATGCATGCTCAAAATGAAATCTCGAAGTGAGTCCGTGTGATTTTGATCCGACAGGCTTGCCATTCTTGGACATGCATGTTGGGAAAGTGTTGACTGTGACGTCAGCACTCTCGACTGTGACGTCAGCATGCGTGCTTAAAATAAAATCTCGAAGTGAGTCCGTGGGATTTTGATCCGACGGGCTTACAATTCTTGGACATGCATGTTGGGAAAGTGTTGACTGTGACGTCAGCACTCTCGACTGTGACGTCAGCATGCGTGCTTAAAATAAAATCTCGAACTGAGTCCGTGCGATTTTGATCCAACGGGCTTACAATTCTTGGACACGCATGTGGGGGAAGTGTCGACTATGACGTCAGCAAAATGAAATCTCGAACTGAGTCCGTGGGATTTTGATCCGACGGGCTTACAATTCTTGTTTGTGAAGCAAGAAAACTCTAAAAGGTACCTGTACGTGTTGAATGCTTAAGTCCACAGTGTCGCAAGGAGGGTTATTTGCAAGCAAGTTAGTTGTGCCTCTGAGAAGAGGCAAAGCGATATTGAACGATAGCAAAAAGAAAAAGGAAGTTGTTCTCAAAGGCCACATGCCTGGATGTCTCGCCAAATCTCCCAGCCTTTTCCCTGACGCGCAACCAGAAGGGTGGTTGAATGTTGCTCCCAAGCAAGACAGCCCCCGTCGATGCCTTCGTCCCTTCCGGTATAATTTTCAAGAGTGTACACAGGTTGCATAACTAGGGAACTAAGAAAGACTGAAACACGATTCGTCAGAAGACACAAACTTCACCCGATCCCACGTCGGGTTTGGCGACCTCCGTGAAATCGCCAAGCTTTTGCACTTGGTCAAGGAGCGTGACTCGTACGCGCCCGTTTCACAAGTTTCTCGTGTGCAACTCAATTTCATACCTTTCATTAGGCATTTATGAGACATATATTGACTTTTTAGAAACTGCGGTCGCGAAAAGGACTTTATTTTTGAAATCACGGCGGTGTTGGTTTTGGTTTTGCGTGCGGTTCGCTTGGCACAGGTACAGTCGGGCAGCTCATTGTCGACATTCCATGGGGGTGCGCGCCTTAGCCTTCCTACATTTGTAATAATATGCGAGGGAGTTTTTGTCGTTTTTATTCGCTTGTCACCTATTCGCTCAACGCATGATAACATCTGACTATCCTATCGGCGTGGCAGTCTGGACGTATGTCGAATGACACCCAGCTTGGGATCAAACCCAACCATCGATGTCTGGCTTTCTCGAGTTTTGAGCCTTTTGGCTCAATGCCCGAGAAAGCCACCCGATGATCCGTATCGTACATGCGGCTCCGTCAGGTTCCCTCTTTCTGACAGCACGTTCTCTGCACGCACTTCATTCAACACAACATACGGTGTAATGCATTTCCCACCCGTGCCTGCTTGATTATCTCATTGCAATTAACTCACTTGCATTTGTTTACACGTAGGAGTGCTTTGCACTTCAGCAAGCACGCTTGATATGGTCTTTTGAGTCACCAGGCAATTATTAGGGTTTCGGTTCTGTATGCAATAGATAACAATGCTCACATATTGATGCAGTCTGTGGTCCCGATGATTTCCAGCAGCTGGACACATTTTGAGAGGGTGTTGTGAAAAACAAGAAACTTTATCAAATTTCAAAACTAGTTTCTTTGAAAATATTCAAAACTTGTACACGCAAATCGTTTTGGTGCAAACGCGTATCATATTGCCGACAGACTTGGCAAGTTGGCATGCGCGCGTGTTACTTACCATACCAGTCAACCTCCATTCCACGCGTAGAACCCCGCAACTATAAATGTAAAGTTGACTTATTTATCAACTTATATTGTTTTGAACCATGATAGTGATATAGTGACAAAACATATACGAAGTAAATATCAATTCACGATAATGTCCATCGTGCCCATTCTCCAAGCATACCCTTAGGTGAAGATGTCTCCATAATTCGTAGTATAATTTGAATTCGCAAAAACGGACGTCGCCATTGTCTTCAACGACACCAAAATATGCAACTTCGGTAATCAATATATGCACCCTTAGAAATAAGTACCTAAACCCTAGAGCCCTTTTTGGGCATTTAGGTGTATGCTATGCAACGGCGCGATACGGCATTATTTGGTTTGCGGGGATTTCATAAAATGAAATTAGCTCCCCCACGCCCCATGAATATGGCCCGACGTGAAGTTTCGGTTCTCGATGCCTCTTACATCCTCTCGTAAATACTTCTTAAATACTTCTTGACACTTCTTACAACTTCTCGACAACATTTTGTTATGTCACGCACCCACGCATAATGCATCTTCTGGTTTGCAGGCATTTCACATACGAAATTAGCTCCCTTGCGCCCCATGAATATGGCCCAATGTGAAATTTCGCTTCTCGATGACTACTTACATCCTCTAAATGCTCTTTAAATACTTCTTGACATGTCTTACCATCTCTCAACATCATTTAAATACGTTACGGCACCCGCGCGGATACCGCATTATGTGGTTTGCCGACATTTCACAGACGAAATTAGCTCCCCCGTGCCCCATGAATATGACCCAATGTGAAATTTCGTTGCCCGATGCCTACTTGCACCCTCTAAATACTTCTTAAATACTTATTGACACTTCTTACAATCTCTCAACATCATTTTGATATGTTACGCATTCGCGCGATGTGTCGATTATCTGGTTCGCAGGCATTTCACAGACAAAATTAGCTCCCCCCCGCCCCGTGAACATGACCCGATGCAAAATTTCGGCTCTCAATGCCTACTTACATCCTCTAAATACTTCTCAAATACTTCTTGACACTTCTTACAATTTCTCAAGCTCATTTCGATATGTTACACACCCGCGCAATATGCATTTTTCTGGTTTTCAGGCATTTCACAGACAAAATTAGCTCCCCCGTGCCCCAGCATTATGGCCCAATGTGAAATTTCGGCTCTCAATGCTTACTTATATCCTCTAAATACTTCTCACATACTTCTTGACACTTCTTACAATTTCTCAAGCTCATTTCGATATGTCACGCACCCGCGCGATATGCATTTTTCTGGTTTTCAGGCATTTCACAGACAAAATTAGCTCCCCCGTGCCCCAGCATTATGGCCCAATGTGAAATTTCGGCTCTCAATGCTTATTACTTACATCCTCTAAATACTTCTCAAATACTTCTTGACACTTCTTACGATTTCTCAAGCTCATTTCGATATGTCATGCACCCGCGCGATATGCATTTTTCTGGTTTTCAAGCATTCTCCAACCCATATGGCAACCCCGCGGCCACCATGGTGTCCAAGAATGTGAAAAAATTTCTCTTGGTGATTTCTTATGACTTCTTGCTATTACTAAACATGTTTAGCATGCATATTTGCCATTTCCCTAAAATTATGCAATTCTCACCCACGTAGCCGTGCTACATGCCATGAAGGGGACGAGGATCCCACATCTGTCTTAGGCGCCACCTTCGAGTATAGTGATTCCGAGGACGAGTCCTTCCCTCCCACCAGTCCGGCACCGGTCATTGGTGAGCTCACCCATCTGAATGGGCTCATGTGGGTAGAGTCGCCGGCCCTTTGGCTGGACGCAGCTGCCACCCTAGCAGTAGGCGAGAAATCCTTGAGGGATGCCGAATCGCTAGCAGTCATGACCAGAGCAGACCGAGCTAGGGAACAGGCCACAGCAGAAGTCCAGAGTCACCCGAAGTTCCCCCACCCTGCGGCCCAGAGTCATCCAAAGGCAGCCGGAAAGGTACCTGAGCCCGTTAAGCCCCCAGAAAGTAGCTCCCACTACGACCAGGTCGTAGATCGCCAGGACTGGAAGCTGATCAGGGAGCGCTTTGAGGAGATAGCAGCCCAGTACGGGGTGTTTGACGTTGACGCGTGTTGCGACTCCATGGGCGTTAACCGGCAGGTTGACACCTAATGGACCGATTGCTTGAAGGAAAAGTGGCGCGGGAAACACGTTTGGTGCAACCCCCCTTACACGAAGGATTCAGACTTGATAGAAAGAATTCTTCGGCAATTCCTTGCTGAGTGGCGCGCCGATCCGGAAAACACCTCGGCGATGTTCCTTCTGCCAGACTATGACGCCCCCTGGAGGCGGTTGATTCACCCCAAGTATGGGCTTCATCCGGTCAAAGTCTTTGACACGAAGGACAAAAAAGGTCGTCCCAACCACCTCTTCGAGTCCCCTGATGGAGGTCGACCCCCGCTGCGCTGGCCGGTCCTTCTGGTGTGGGCCCCAGCAGCCAGCAGGGCAAATGGGTACTGCCCGGTGGTATGGTACTGTCACAAGTACCAAAATGTATGCTTTATTATGGGCACTAGATGGGGTGTATGAGTCCCATGAAGGTTTTGAAAAATCATTTAGGACCCTTTTGAATTGTTATTGATGCTGAAATGTACTCTCGTGAACTTTAGGTATGTGTATGGGCGGTGTGCTTTTGGGGGGTGTAACGCCATAAAATTAATTAAATTTTCTGGTACTGTCACAAGTACCAAGCGCGCGGTGACTTAAAAGGGCACGCTATGTGGCCACGAGGTGGCATGCATGATGTCAAATTTCATTATTGGGATGTATCCTAAGTGGTCGTTATGCGTTGTGCCATTTGAACGTCTTTAACGCCAGTATTGGGATTCGATAACACCCAAGGGTGTGATAAAATGGCCTCTCAGCATTTTTTGTAGTAATATCGGGAGCGGTTTCGTACTTAAGTTCCATGTGTAGAGTCCAAGTACGGCAACTTCTCATGCATGTAAGGTCTTGAAAAATCGATATATGGGTTTACTTTTGATGTCATAAACGCTGGTGAGGCGATCCGACGTTATAATATACTTATTTCGTAGCTTTAGTGCCACGACTAGGCTCCAAAATCGACGATAGCCCTCATACTTGAATCTTGAGTTGGACCATTTGGTGGAGATGGGATGTTTAGCATGTCGCAGTTTCAGCGACGGGCAGTATGCCAACTGCCCCATGCTCACATCCATCATTGGCCATGTTATACAGCTTCAATTTGAGCCATCGCTGGGTTGAATAGAATCCCAAGTCTGTTCAAAAAGAAATCCGAAAGTAGCGCCATGATTTCGAAGACAAGTGAGACACCATTGTGTAACACAAAACTCCACCTTGTTGGCAATCTGCATCCACTGGGAGAGCTACACGTAACCTATGGACCAATGGGGCATAATACAACTCAGTTTGGGTCGTTAAGGTAATGGTATATCATGGATATCACCATCAGGATGGAGGAGGACATCAAAAAAAATTCTAGCGTTTTGGTACTTGTGATAGTACCAGATTCGATTCTGGTACTATGACTAGTACCACTGGGCAGTAGCCACAAAGCCCCGAGCGCCGCCTGCGCGAAAGGACAGTGAGGCAGAACCCGACGAGCCTTTAGTCACTACAGGGGTTGCAGCAAGGGCCAGAGCAGCATCAGGCCCACTGAAGGCTGATGAGTTCGTCCGCGCCTTGCAAGCGGAATACGAACGCAGCCAGTACCTCAGCTCGTTGAAGGAAGAACTGATCGCAGCCCCACATCAGAGGACAGACACATTTCGCATGGTAGACGACATGATATGGCGAGTGGCAGAAGGGCGGTATCAGCTAGTGCTAGCTCAGGATTCCCCCCTCAGAGAGCTGGTGATGCGCGAAGCACACGAGTCCCCAGCAGCAGGGCACACAGGAAGGGATAAGACACTGGACAGGGTATCCCGTCGCTTTTGGTGGCCACGCATGAGCAAGGATGTCACCGACTGGTGCAAATCCTGCGTTGTGTGCCAACAGACCCGGCCACGCAACGGGTACCCAGACGGTCAGCTTAACCCCCTGCAAGTCCCAGTAAGACTGTGGCAAGTGGTTAGTATCGACTTCGTCACTGGGCGGCCCCGCACAGAGCGAGGGTACGACGCGTTTGCTACCTTCACGGACAAGTTGTCCAAGATGGTGCACGTAGTCCCCATGCTTTACGCTGACAGCTCAGCTGCACAGAGCGCGCGCATGTATTTCGACCAAGTGTGGCGTTTGCACGGCGCTCCCATGAAGATCGTCTGTGATCGGGACTCCCGCTTCAGGGATGAGATGCATCTCGAGCTACATCGGTTGATGGGAGTCCAGGTTGCCTCTACCACGCCGTACCACCCACAAGGTGATGGGCAGGCAGAGCACACAAACCACACGGTCGAACGCATGTTGCGCGCGTATGTCGACGCCAACCAGCACGATTGGGATTTATGGTGTACCCCGGTCGAGTACGCCATTAATGACTCTCGTTCCGCCGTCACGGGATTCACCTCTTTTGAACTGACGTATGGTCACGCTCCGGCCTCTCAGCTGGACTTCTTCGTGGAGGCAGCACTTGCATCACGGAGAGGCCGAGCTAAGGGGGGGAGGGGCGCAGCAGTGAAAAAGGGTACAGCCCACGAGACAGCCCGCCAATTTGTTCGCCCGTTGCAGCTCGCTAGGGAGAAGCTGCTCTTAGCTCAGCAGCAGCAGATCGCCCAGTACGACGCGCGTCACAAGTCCAGGAGTTACGCAGTAGGCGATGAGGTTTGGGTGGATGCCACGCACCTCACCCAGCCGGGCGACCGCGGGTTGCACAAGAAATTGCTTAAGAAGCGCCTTGGCCCCCTTCGGGTGCTGGAAGTCTTTCACAGCGACAGGCAGATGGCCCTTCCCGCGAGCGATAGAGGCGCACCGTCGGCCTATAGGTTGCAGACGCCTAAGCAGTGGAAAGTGCACGATGTTTTTACCGTGGACCGGCTTTCGCCAGTAGAGTCGGGCAGCCGCTTCGTTGAGAGAGCTAAGGAGATTCCCCCTCCTCCGTTGGACGTCAGCGGGCGCAAGGAAACCCACGTCGAGAGGGTGGAGCGTTCGCGCACGCGCCAGCGCCAGGGCAGGAGGTGGACAGAGTACCTGGTCAAGTGGACAGGAATGCCCCGCAGTGAGAACGAGTGGAAGACCCGAGAGGATCTGGAGTGGGACGGAGCCGGCAGGCCCGGTGTTCCCAACCGAGCGTTGTTGGAGTTTGAGAGGATCGAGGCTAAGAGAGAGAGTGGAGCGAGAGAAGCTTAGGGTCCGTAAGAGACGCGACGAGTCCGCAGGAGCGGTATGGACCACGCTATCGGAGGAGCTCAAGGTAGCCGGAGCAATGCCATGGGTGCCAGAGGAGAGGTTTGATGAGGAAGTAGGAACTTTCGCGAGAGTATCTGCTCAGCGCACCCTGCCGCCAGTCAACGGAGCCGCAGCACTTGAGAAGGAGCCAGTCGGCCAGTCTAAGATTCTCGTATTGTTTTGTGGGACCGGGTCAGTCGAGAGGCAGTTCACTAAGCAATTTCCCAACAGCGAAGTAGTTGCCGCAGACATTCAGCCCAAGTGGGGCCCCACACATTGCGAGGATATCATGCGATGGGACTACCGACAGTTCAGACCAGGACACTTCGACGTAGTCTGGGCTAGCCCACCTTGCACAGAGTACAGCCAAGCGAAGACGGTAGGCATCCGAGATTTGCGTGCTGCGGACAGGCGAGTTCGTAGGACATTGGAAATCATCCGGTACTTGAGGCCCGAAGCATACTTCATTGAGAACCCGAGGGGAAGAGAGCCCCACGGGTTGCACACGCGTCGCTGCATGAGCAATCTACCAGCTCCGCACCTCGTCACGTACTGCAAATACGGGACCGCATACAGGAAGCCCACGCACATCTGGACCAACGTTCCGTTGCGCACACCCTTGCGAGTGTGCGATTCCGATACGCCTTGCGAGTTCTTCCGGCAGCACGGTAGGCACGAGAAAGTAGCGCAAGGAGAGCGCGCGATGAGAGCCGGAGGTGTGTTTGCGAAGGGCATGGGAGCGCGAGAGAATTTGTATGGGATTCCGTCGGCACTGTTAAAACAGCTTTTCCACACCCTGACCCTACATGAAGAGGTGCATGCGTTCCTGTCTGAACTGCTTGTCAGGGAGGATCTGAGCGAGATGAGCGTTTTAGTCCAGTCAGTTGTTGTTGAGAGTGACCCGCCCGAGTTTGAGCCGGAACCGATAGCGTTAGCGGGAGTGCGAGCGGAGGTGACGATCATACCTGAGGGCGGATGGGAATCTGACGCGAGTGGTCTTAGCGATTGAGAGCGTTGGGGAGCGTCAGGAAGAGAGGTGGCTCCAGCCTTGGCGAGACCAGGCGGCAGGTGAGAACCTGGGTAATCCATCCGAGAGAGCAGTGGCTCTAGCCTCGGCACAGCCAGGCAACAGGTGGAAATCTGTATAATCCATTTGAGCAGTGGCTCTAAGCCTTGGTATGACCAAGCGGCAGGTGAGAACCTGGATAATCTATCCAAGAGAGCAGTGGCTCTAGCCTCGGCGCGACCAGGCAACAGGTGGAAATCTGTATAATCCATTTCACGAGAGCATTGGCGCCGGACCTGGCACGACCGGGCAGCAGTTGGAGATCTGGGTAAAAGCTCTAGCACTCCGAGGAGGCGGTGAAGGTTTAAAACCTTTCCTCCGGGCCGGCATCCCGAGAACTGTCAGGTAATTGGCAAACCTATTGTCATCCCCTGTAAGTGTACCGTGTTAAGAGGTTTAAAACCTTGAGCGTGGTAATGGATGTGAGACCTTGAGCCTTGGGGGAGCCTGGTAGTGCAGATGACAGACCGGTGAGAGGCCGACCCTTGTGTTTAAGAGGTCGATCTCCTTATTGCGGTGTGTCTTGGGAAGTGTAATGTCATCCCAGACAACAGGCGGCTGAGACCTGTATAATCATTCAGAGCAACAGTAGAAGATCTGTATAAAGTACAGTACAGTTGAGTTATGGAAAGAGTTCCTGAATGTATAAGAACTCTAAGTGTAACCCGTTTCGGGGAGATGAACTGAACTGAAAAGTATAACATAAAAGTAAAGAGCCGTAACTGCTGTATATTGTGTATTGAAAGCATGCACTGATAGCAAAAGCATAACTATATAGATTTACGAAATCGAAGTCTTGTAGTTGACCAAACGTAATCATACCTCGTGCGGTCGTTTAATAAGTGTAGATAGTATAAGTCCGAAACCGTAAAGAAGAGAAGAAGCCAAGGTGTAGACTCCTACATATGCCCCATGGGTATGCCCCGAGGCGTATGCCCCATGGGTATGCCCCGAGCGTGCATGCCCCACTCGCGAATAATGGGGAATTATCGGATATTCACATAAGTGAGCGAGTGGGGAAAATAATCGACGACAAAGCAGATTTCAGGAGAAGATCTGTAATGAAATGATTCATGGTAGATTCCAGGAGAAGATCTGCAATGGCAATACAAGTATCATGATCTGCCTGATGATTGGTGGAGGAGTAACAGAATCAGGCATGGTCTGCTGGTAATTGGCCGATGACAGATGTCAATCTAGGAATCCTGCTAGTGAGTTAAAGAGCAACATGATGAAAGGGGAAGCTTGGGAAAAGTGAACCTCAGTGAGTGTTGATTGAATGAATTAAGGACAAGTTTTACGTGTTAGGATTGGGCATGATGCCAAGACTGAACATAAGGATATAGATGTTATAGGTCTGCGACCATACATTATATCGAAAAGTGATAGTATTGCTAGGCTGTGTAGCCAGTATATGTCATGCAATTAAACAGTGGAATATAAGGCTAGAAGCCTATGTGATACACCAAAAACAATAGAAACCATAAAAAGAAAAGAAAGAAGATAAAAGAAAAGGAAGGGAAAATAAAGAGAAAAATATGTATAAGTTATCAGGAGTGTGCCTGGTACAAATTGGTTCTCAGATGATGGGAACGTTCTATGGACCTGTGGGATCTGCGAGTTACATGATGTTGGAGATGACGACTTTGGTGTTTGCGTTTTGAGCGGCTTCAGCTTGCGTTTGACGGCTCAAAATACGCGCGGTACGTGCGTTGTAAACACGGAAAAGTTTCGCTATGGGACCTTCTTTGTGAAGGATTTGGTTGAAGATCTTCTGTGGGGACTTGAGATGCGGCTGCAAGATGACTTGGGCGGCTTTTCGTTTTTGAGTTTTAAGCTGTCTCTGCTTGCGTTCGACGGCTCATATTGCGCGCGTTACGTGCATTAAAAACACGGAAAAGTTTCGCTACGGGATCTTCTTTGTGGAAGATTTGGTTGGGATCTGCGTTATCTTGCTTTTTCTTAAGGCTCTGGGCGAGATTTGACACTTGATCTTAAGAATGTTCGGTTCTGGTCCACTCCGACGGCTATAGAGCTGGCATATTATGCGCGTGGACGTCTTTGGTGGACCCGTATGGCCGCTTTTTGCTGGGTGTTTGCCGATGTTGCGGATGCTAAGATTTGTTGCTGATTCCTTAAGTGTGAGCTTAAGTATGGGGGGGGGAAGTGCAAGCTTCCTTCTGAGACATAAATAAGCAAGACCGCTGGGGACTATGATAAAACTTTGCGGAATAGCACAAATAGCAAAAAACTTTCAGTTTTTAAGCATCCTAGAAGAGATTAGAGTCAGATGAGCCAGATCTTGTATCCTCACCATACTTAAGGCTATTTTTGGCAGCTGGTACCTTCCACCTTCTGGAGGAAGTTATTCATACCTTCTGGCGAAGTTCTTAACAGCTTTTGGTGATATTTTGGTTCTATTGGACAACTAGTATTCTATTGGAAATATCATACGGCCATATTTGACACTGTCATAGTGGTCATATTGTCATAACGGTCATACATATGTCTTCTTCTGGACCGCTGCCCCCTTCCACCACCGCCATGCACCCTTCCACCACCGCCATGCACCCTTCCACCACCACCTTCCCTTTGACACCCTCAGACCCCTCTCCACCAACCGCTTCCACCGCGCCTGGGCCTTCGGGCCCTTCCACCACCACCTTCCCTTTGACCCCCTCAGACCCCTCTCCACTAACCGCTTCCATCGCAGGGGTCGGTACTGGGCAGGTTGTAGACGTACATCAACCTGCCCCGGACGTGCCCTTCAGCATGCACATCGGCGTGCAACCCAGCATGCAACACGGCATGCAACTCAGCTCAGTGGGGCATACAGTGGGGTATGCCCCGGGGCATGCGGGGCATGCGGGGCAGCCCAGCATGCTTCAGAGCCAGTCTTGCACGCCCCTTCCCCAACCCTTCCCTTTGTGTTTCAACAACAAGAGAGTGGTTGGGGCAGCGTGCAGCCGTATGCAGCATGGCAGGCTGAGCTTGCAGCGGGGCATACGGGGCATACGGGGCATACGGGGCATACGGGGTATGTGGGGCATGCGGGGCATGCGACGCGCCAGCCCCCGCACGCGACGAGCATGCAACCGCAACTCCAATCTGCCCCGAGCTTTCCCTATGCCACCAGTATGCCGCCACAACCCTTTGGCATGCCACACCATTATGCCACAGGCTCGCCGCTACCCCATGCCCCAGGCGTGTTGACACACGCCCCGTACACTCCCGCGCCGATGTCGACCACCTAAGGGGATCCATGGACACTACCCGTTTACTTTCCACCGCCTCCACCTCCAGTATATGGAGCTGACCCTGCGTCGGAGGCACGCGCTAGGGAATGGTGGGCAGCGCGAGAGCGCATGGCGGCTGCAGAGCGGGCGGTGGCGACAGATATGAGAGTGGTCCCCCAACGACTGTATCCGACACCGCTGATGGAACCGATTCCTCACACGGATACTTCTCCTGACGAGGGTGTGGTAACCCATCAGCCGCATCATCGTCGCCGTGCTTCGGGTCCAGAGACTCTTGGGAGAACCTTGCCAATACGCACGGAGCCCCAAGACGTGGTAACCGAGGACCTCTCCCAAGCTCACGCGTCTCAACCTGGGAGCACGACATCCGGCTCCGGCTATGAGTCTGCAGCGGGCACTCAGCATAGCCGCAAGCGACGAGAACGGCGTCTCAAGTTGGAGAGGCATCGGAGGAAGGAGTTGACGGACCAGGAAATGTTGCAGAGGGTAGTCCGCGCCGAGACCGCTCGGTTCCTCGCAGAGACCGAGGCGGGGAGCTTACGCGACCAAATGGCTCAGCTAGAGGCTGCTACAACGGAGGGCGCGGTGGCCGAGGAACGGCGTCTAGCGAGAAGACGTCGAGCAAGCTTGGACACCCCTGTGGTGTACGGGTCTGGTGAAGGCCAGCCACCACAACATGCAGCGGGAGCGGCTGAGCATGCACCCGGCTCAGTCGGGCATGCAGCAGGGCATGCGGGGCATGCGGGGCATGCAGGGCATGCAACACGCCAGCCCCAACATGCAACCAGTGGGTTCCAGCAGCTTGCAACCAGCGTCTCCCAGCATGCAACCAGCGGAGGCCAGCTTACCTTGGGCTGGAATGGTGGGAAGCCGCTTGCCGCCGATGAAGAATCGAAAAGCCGGAGTAGCGACTATAAGGACACGGAGGACGAGCCTGGTGACGACCCTGGAGATGACCCTGGTGACGACCCTGATGGTGACCCGGCTGGGGGGGCGGGGCCGTCGACGTCAACTACACGGCTGTTAGTGGTCACTCCCCAAGGGGATTCCTTGTGGGTGCCCCCGGGTGAATTGGCCACTACAGCGACGTTACCCGAGGTCACCTCCTCGCACTATGGTCTGTCGGCAGCCCTGAAGATCTGTGACAATCTTGGGTTGAGTCCCGCTCGATACATTCTGAGCGGGGCCGGTAGTACCTCTTTCCCCGAGATACGTCCGCTGCACACCACCGAGACCTCCACCTACGCTCTCTTGGTGGACCGCTTGGTGGCAGAGGAGTCTATTCGAGGCACGAGGCGTTCCAGAATTCCGTCTCAATGGTACCAATGCCCGAGACGACCGGTGGTGGACGCCTTCACGGAGTCGGAGGCGGGGACCTACGAGCTGGACGGGCTACAAGCCTGGGTGGAGGTCTGTGCCGCTCCGTGGTACTTGGCTGCATCGTTTGGGCCATCTTCTGAGACGCCCCAACCCCCTCTACAGCCTGCCCCTTCCACATTCCCGGCTCCTTCCCACCGACTTTCTGCCGACGCCGCGACCTTCTCACCGACGGCGTCACAGCATGCGGCAGCAACGGGACCACCTGCCGGGGTGGCACGAGCTCCGGAGGACCCCATGGCGATGTACACCTCTGACGACCGCTCCTACCAGACCGCGATCAAGAACGAGAGCTCGCTCTTGAAGGACGTCCGCAAGCTGGTGGATGCCCTCCCGGAGTTTCCCGGTGATCACTTCACGAAGGGCCGGACCATGGATGACCTTGAGGAATTCTCTGTGGCGGTGAATGCACTTCTGGAGCACATGACGGTGATTGCGGCGCTCACTACTCCCAGCTTTCGGCGTGAGGCGCAAGGACACAATCAGCTCAGCATCTCCACCTTTGCTGTGGATGATCAAGACCAGGGAACATATCAAACGTTTATGTCGTACGGCCAACACTCAAAATTTCCATCGGCCAAGTTTCGGCCATCTCGGCCAAAATCTAAAAATGCCCGCCGCAGGCGCAAAATTTTAATTTTAAGTATGACAATATCATAAAAATCGCACAATTTCGGGGAAATTTTCAAAATTTTACATAATTCGTCTCGGCCAACAAGCAAAAGCACCCTCGGCCAAACCTCGGCCACAGCCTTCATCGTACGGCCACAGACCGGCCATAGGAGGTTGATATGTTCCCTGATCAAGACCTCCAAGTTGGCCAAGGCCCAGAAGTTGTACGTCGAGGAGATGGCGCCAGGAGGCAGCGAAGGAGAGGCGTGGAAGGCGAGGTACGCAGTGGTGCCGCGGTTCATGGGCGATCTTGCCTTGTCAGTGGACATCACCACGGACGCCCTGAAACGGCTGAAGTCGGAGCTACTCTCAACGAGACAGCGATCGGAGGAGAAGACCGGTGCTTTCTACACCCGCATCACCACCCGAACCGCGACTGTCAACTTCGTGGCGGACGTAGTGTGGGGTTGCGGTAAGGTTACCAAACTGGAACTTCTCGAGCTCTTTTGGGGTGGACTACGACACAGCGTTCAAGTGGGTTCCAAGTTGGCGGATCTTGGGCTAGACACCAGTCACCCGGAGCAGTGGGAAGAGGAACAACGTCGACTTGGACGGTCCGACACCTCCGCCATCTTGAAGGTTCGTTCCGTGGCCACGGAAATTGAGACGGCTAAGGTGATGGAGGACGCGGTTCTCCACGACACCATCGCCCGCAAGGTGGCGTTGGAGATGGGACACCGACAACGGCAAGCTCCACCACGTAGCGCCCCGGCTAGTCGGCCTAGGTGGCCTCCGAGGAGGCCTGCGTTGGCGGCCCTCACGTGGGAGCCGGGGACTGCTGGGAATGACTCGGCAACAGCGGCTCCTGTGGATGTAAGCACAGCGGCGACCCAAGGATCCCGACCGGCACCTGCGGTGAGGGAACGGCCCTGTTTTGCATGTGGCAGTCTCGAGCACTTGGTGGCCAATTGCACGGACGAGAAGAAGCTGGCCATCTGGAAGGCCAACGCCCCGGCGCGGTTGGCGCGAAGGCCAGGGCAAGTGGCGGCTTGCGTAGAAGTCATTGAGGAGAGAGTCGAGGAGGATTCCCTCAATCCAGAAGAGCTGGAAACGATGGAGGAGATCCTCGCTCTGGCGGATGCTGACGTGGACCTCTATGGGGATCTGTGTGCCATGTGTGACATCACGAACACCGAGGATCCAGCTTTTCGGAGTGGGGAGCCGACAGGGGCTCCCGGGCAAGAGGAGTAAATCTCCATCGACCCCGTGGACAGAGGCAGCCCTATACCAATGTGGCAGCCCGTCCTTCATGGCCCTCGCGGACGTCACGTGACGAGGCCACCGCCTGTACCCCGACAAAGCCCGTCTCACTGCGAGTGCAGCATGCCCCAGTGAGCACAGAGGCTTCATCAGATTCACCCCATGGTGTGGCCGCACGGCCCCCCTCCACCGTCAGCCCGAGGCCCCGTTCATCACGGATTGCCTTCAGTGGCCGAGAGCGCGCACGGCGCGCTACCATTTTGAGCAGACGGCCCCTCTCAGTGGAGAATTCCCCCCCTGCTCGGGGATCATTGACTCCACCGATAGCCCCACCGACAGCACATTCTTGTTGGGAGACTTACTGTGCCGAACACGGTGTCCCGATTGACCGCGGTAATGTTGATGGACCTCCCCCACGCATCCGAGCTCATCACGCGGCACCAGCAGTTCAGCCCAGCGACTACAAGGATCTGCATCTGGCTGCACCGGGGACCTCCGAGGTGTACCAGAGTTCCTTGGCGGACCAGCGTAGGCGGTTGACATCGTGGAGCTGGAGAAGTCCGGCTGGGGCTACCTCTGAAAGTGTCCTACTACGACAACTACGCATGACCCTCAAGAAGAAGTCCCCGGCAGAGGCACACAAGATGGCTGAGCGCAGTCGTCGCCATGCTACACGACGTCCCGCGACTACTCCTTTCAGCCGTCGCCAACGGAAGTACGAGTTGGACGAGCTTATACTCGCCCGCTTGCGTGGTCGCATGGGCGGCACATTGGGCTTGGCCTGGGCAGAGTTGAGCCCACGCGAGCAACGTCGGGCTGTGGAGCAAGAATACGGGCCGAAGACGAATGTACCGCAAGAAGGCCGACCTTGGGAGACGATTGGCCTCCGTCGCCTTCGACGGCGTCAAGCATCTGCGGCGATATCGATACAGCAAGCCTATCGCTTGTGGCGACGTCGGCGGGCACAACGAGCGCAGGACACTCCCCTTGACTCTCATGCGCTCAAGACGGCCTCGGCGTGGACCACGGCAGCCCAGCGGGTCAAGCAGTACGGCAAGGCGGTCGTGCAGGCTGTGTTCGGACGCGTCCGACGGGCACACCCACCTCCCAATCCTACCCCCCTCAAACCAGACGAGACGGTTCTCGCAACAACTCTGGGATCGAGCCCCTCGGATCTAACCTACAGCACCGATGAGTCCGAGATGGAGATCCATTGCAGCCAGTACCGGTTGCAGCAGCACCGTGAGCTGTCCTCGGAGGAGAATACGCCTACCCGCCGTTCGAAGCCTTCGAGGAGTGGGAGGAAGCGCACGACGTTGGACCAACGGGTGAAAGCCTGGAGGAAGGAGGAATCTGCACGTCTTGCTGCTTGGGAGGCCCTGAGCGTGACCCGACAACCGGTGGGCGAATCCGAACACCTCGAGGAGGAGCTGAGTATGACCCAGCAGCTGGCGGGCGGATCGGGCAGCATACCGCCAGCGTGCAACCAACATGTTGTATCCTGCTCCAGTCTGCCCGAGGAGGAGCTGAACATGACCCAGCAGCTGGCGGGCGAACCTAACAGCCCGTGCCGGCATGCATCCAGTCCGGCCGAGCATGCAACCAGCCCGGCTAAGCACGCAGCGGAACATGCAGCGGGGCATGCGCCAGGGCACGCGGGGCATGCGGGGCATGCAACATGCCCGCCTGAGCATGCGACCAGCTCGGTGGGGCATGCAGCGGGGCATGCCCGGGCACCGGGGCATGCGGGGCATGCAACATGCCCGCCTGAGCATGCGACCAGCTCAGTGGGGCATGCAGTGGGGCATGCCCCGGGGCATGCGGGGCATGCGGGGCATGCGGGGCATGCGGGGCATGCAACACGGCCGACTGAGCATGCAACCAGCTCAGTGGGGCATGCAGTGAGGCATGCCCCGGGGCATGCGGGGCATGCGGGGCATACGGGGCATGCGGGGCATACGGGGCATGCGACATGCCAGCCTGTGCATGCGACCAGCTCAGTGGGGCATGCAGCGGGGCATGCAGCGGGGCATGCAGCGGGGCATGCAGCGGGGCATGCGGGGCATGCGGGGCAAGCAACGCGGCCAGCTGAGCATGCAACCTGTATCGCTGAGCAGGCGACGCACCTGGTCCAGCGTGCAACGCGCCCGGCCCGGCATGCATCCAATGGGTCCCAGCCGCTGGAAAGCGGGTCAGACAGCGACTCCACGCATGTCAGCGCTACCGACAGTGGCACTACCCACGTCAGCGCCACCGACGTTGGCGCCACCGACAGCGACACGACCCACGTCAGTGCCACCGACAGCGACACCACTCACGTCAGCGACACCAACAGTGACACTACCCACGTCAGCCCCACTGATAGTGATACCACTCACGTCAGTGCCTCGACCAACGCCACCATGTACGTCAGTGCTACTGAACACGGCAGTGGCGAAGAGTACGAGTGCAACGCCTTGGTGGACGAGACTGCAGCCGCCTTGAGTTCACACCCAATCGAAGATGCTCTTAAATGTAAGCGTGTTCAACTGGATGGGGGGGTGCGCTGGAAGGCGAACTCTCGAGCAGGGACACTCTTGGCACACACACTGTCAGCGGTGCGAGACGAGGAAGGACCCCTACTCCTGGTGTTCTATGCCTACCTTCGTGGACATCGAGTGAAGGTGTTGGTGGACTCAGGCGCCTCAGACAACTTCATCTCGGCGGAATGTGCCCGTACTTGCGACTTGACAGTGCGCTCAGGGACACCAATGAAGGTCACGCTGGCAGATGGGTCTGTAAAGACCGCTGGAGAGGTGGCGTACACCAAGTTCACCGCACACGCGGCGTCGGGAGTAAACTACTGCGAGAAGCGGATGGCTCTACGGGTCTTGCCGTTAGGAATCCAAGTAGACGTGGTGTTGGGGGGTAAGTGGCTTCGCAGTCTCTCCCCAATCACGTTGGATTATGCCGGTCACGGTTCCGTCTCCTTCAACACGCGAGCAAATGGTGGAGGACAACAACGGGTGACGCTCGTGGGTTGTAGTCCGGGGATGGGTCAGGGCAAGGCCCAGGGCGCAGGGCTGATCGATGAGGTGTTCTTGACGGCAACGCAACTGAAGCAGCACCTCATCCACGCGGAAACCAGGCGCCTGGCCGGGGATGAAGAATCGCAACCTCAGTGGCTCATGATGGCGGCGCGCGGGGACGACCATGAGGCAGGAGCCTTCGCAGCTACCGCTGCTGAAGTACTGTCATCTCACACCACCCTGGAGAAGGAAGGGCCCCGTCAAGATACTCGAGACGCACCGGTAAGCAGCACGTGGAGGCAGCGCTTTGACGCCGCCTTCTTTGAGAAGTATTTGGATACCCTGTGTTCAGCCTTACCGGAGGCATCCAAGTTGCGTCGCACTGAGGAGGACGAGGCCCGCATCGATCGCAAGCCGGACGCGGAGGGTGGACCACCATGTAGGCGCCCATACAAGATGACCGCTGAAGAGCTACGCCAGCTACGTGAACGTATCGAGCAGCTCATGAAGAAGGGTTACATCCGGCCGTCGTCAAGCCCGTATGCCGCCCCATGTCTGATGGTACCCAAGCCTGGTGACCCGAAGACATTACGTTTGGTGGTGGATTACCGACAATTGAACCAGCAGACGGTGCGGGACCGGTACCCACTACCGGACATCCAACTGATGTTTGACGAGATGCAAGGGGCAGCGTTCTTCTCCTCCTTTGACGCGGTGGACGGATTCTGGCAAGTGCCGATGGCCGAGGAGGACGTGGAGAAGACCGCCTTCACCACCCAGATGGGGGCCTATGAATGGTTGGTGATGCCCCAGGGCCTGCATAACTCTCCCTCTCAATATCAACGGCGAATGCAGCGTGCACTCGGTCATCTCCCCTTTGTACGAATCTTCATCGACGATGTGGTCGTCTTCTCGCGCACGGTGGAGGAACACTACGACCACGTACGTCAGTTCTTGGACACTTGTCGAGAAAAGGGTGTATATTTAAAGGCCTCCATGGCGCAGATGTTGAAGGAGTCACTACGGTTCCTGGGCCACACTCTCTCCGCCGAAGGATGCCAGCCACAGCATGACAAGGTGTCCTCCATCAAGGACTGGCCGAAGCTGGAGACGGTAACCCACGTCAGACAGTTCCTTGGGCTAGCGGGGTACTACCGCCGGTTCGTACACCGGTTCTCGGAGATTGCCCAACCCTTGACCTCGCTCACCAAGACCGACGTACCGTGGCAATGGGGAGAACTCCAGCAATGGGCCTTCGACGAGTTGAAGACCGCACTCTCCTCAGCCCCTGTATTGGCATTGCCTGACATGAAGGCAGCCGCGGATGGGTCAGCGCCGTTTTTGGTACAAACGGATGCAAGTGGAGTTGCTTTGGGAGGCGTACTCATGCAAGATACGGGTGACGGTATGAGGGTGATAGCCTACGACAGTCGGCAGTTTTCCGCGGCGGAACAGAATTACCACACCGGCGAAAGGGAGCTCTGCGCGTTGCACCATTGCACCACCGTCACCTGGAGGCACTACCTGTTCTCCTCCGACTTCCGGTTACAAGGTGACCATCGCCCCCTAGAATGGCTAATGTCCCCGGGACGAGAGCTTAGCCGACGACAGGCACGGTGGTACATGGACCTGGTGGAAGTTGGTGTCCCACGAATGGAGTACGTCAAAGGAGCTCTTCTTCTGGTCCCCGATGCGCTATCCCGCCGACCTGACTACGTGACCAAGGACCCGCGAGAAGGGCTCAAGGAGGCCGGTGTCGTAGACAAAGAGACGGACCTCCCCAAGGACCCACTCTCCGTGCTGGATGCCGACGAGGTCTTTGAAGACCACCCGCCGACCCCTGTACCAGGATGGGTGGCCACCATGGAATCATGGATGGATGGCGTGGAGACACTTCAGGTGGCGGAGCGGGCCCTGGAGAGCCTGCTCCAGGCTGGTAGCGCGCCCTGTCACGCAACCGGCTCGGCTGAGCATGCTGCCAGCTCAGCGGGGCATGCAGCGGGGCATGCGCCGGGGCATACGGGGCATGCGGGGCATGCAACACAGCCGGCTGAGCATGCAACCAGCTCAGTGGGGCATGCAGTGGGGCATGCCCCGGGGCCGGGGCATGCGGGGCATGCGGGGCATGCAACACGGCCGACTGAGCATGCAGCCAGCTCAGTGGGGCATGCAGTGGGGCATGCCCCGGGGCATACGCTGGGGCATGCTGGGGCATGCGGGGCATGCGGGGCATGCGGGGCATGCAACGTGCCAGCCTGAGCATGCAACTAGCTCGCCTAAGTGTGCACCCGCTGGAGAGGAACTAATGCTGCGAGCTCCCACCGACTACTTCACTGATTTGTCCGAATCTGGGAAGCGCCGGCAGGAAGCGAGCACCCCGGGAACCGATCCAGTGTTGCGCCGTAGTGCTCGGCTGCGACAAACCACTGCTACGACGACTCCTTCCACCAAGCCGAAAACCTCGACACCGCCCGCTACGGATTTCCGAGGTCCTAAGCAGCCAGCTCAGCCGTCTGGTCGAGCCACCAAACAGCCAGCCGATCGGCAGGATTGGAAGGTGCGCAAGGAGGTCTTTGAGCGCCTCCAACGGCAGTTCGGCAGCTTCGATGTTGACGCGTGTTGTGACCTGGGTGGACGGAACCGTCAAGTAGACGCATACTGGACTGATTGTCTGCGACAGCAGTGGAGGGGAAAGCACGTCTGGTGTAATCCCCCATACTCCAGCAGTCATATCTCCATCGAGGCAGTGTTGCGCAAGTATGTAGATGAATGGCGGCAAGACCCCGCGCATACCTCGGCAGTGTTCCTTCTACCGGACATCCAGGCTCGCATGCCTCAATGGAGGCGGCTCTTCAGGATGGCTGGTATGCGGCTGGTGGAAGTGATACCTACTCATGACGAACGAGGAGTACCCACCCAGCTGTTCGAGACTCCTGACGGTGTACTCCACGACCTTCCGTGGCCCGTGCTGGTGGTGCATGCTCCCCCTACCCGACAGCTAGCGCCAAGAGTGCGGCATCCCCGAGTGGCACCTCCGATAGTGCGACAGGGTAAGGCTGCTGAGACCCGCGATGCTTCGAGCCTCCCCACGGACGTTACATTCCTGGAGTCCCTGCACGATGAGTACGCACGTGCCGGTCCCCTTCAACAGCTGCGGGATGACATCCTTGCGGCCCCGCACCATGCCACGAGAGATTTCCGCATCGTCGGGAACGTACTGTGGCGTGTAGCCGCGGGACGGTACCAGTTGGTCCTCGGCGAAGACTCTCCTTTGCGAGAGGTGGTCTTCAGGGATGCCCACGACTCCACCACTGCAGGTCATACTGGCCGGGAAAAGACGCTGGAAAGAGTTCTACGCAGGTTCTGGTGGGAAAATGCCTCCGAAGACGTGGCAGGATGGGTGGCCTCATGCCCTACGTGTCAAGCAGTTCGTCCCCGGGCATCCTACCCCGATGGATTGTTGAATCCACACGCTATTCCTCAGCGTAACTGGCAAGATGTGAGCGTGGACTTCGTTACAGGGTTACCGCTCACCGCCCAGGGGAATGACGCCTTCGTCACCTTTACGTGCAAGCTGAGCAAAATGGTACACCTTGTGCCCATGAACTTTGGGGACAGCTCTGCACAGACGGTAGCCCGCATCTACTTCGACGTGGTATGGAGGCAGCATGGATCCCCCATGAAGATTGTATGGGACCGTGACCCCAGGTTCCAAGACTCGTTCTGGCGTGAGCTAATGAGACTTATGGGGGTGCGGGTGGCTTCTACCACTCCGTACAGCCCTCGTTCAGACGGGCAAGCGGAGCACACCAACAGGGTGGTCGAGGACATGTTGCGATCGTTCGTGGGTGCCAATCCGGATGACTGGGACCTCTACATGACAAATGTATGTGGAGTTTGCTATCAACGACTCGCACAGTGACGTCACAGGATTCACTCCCTTTGAGCTATGCTACGGGGTGTCTCCGATGTCTCAGCTGGACCTGTTCCTGGAAGCTGCGACTCTCCCTGGCTCTGCGCGACGAAAAGGGGGGGTGGGTACCGCCCATGAGATGGCTGTGAAGTTTTCGTCGCAGTTGCGGGACGCGCGTGGCCGCCTTGAGTTGGCTCAGCAGCGCCAGCGGGAGCAGTTCGACCGGCGTCACAAGCAGCATAGGTACGCAGTGGGGGATCTGGTATGGATCGAGGCTCGTCACCTGACGGAGAAGGTGATGGACCGTGCGCTGTGCCGGAAGCTCGGCAAGCGTTGGCACGGACCTGTAACTGTCGTGGAGTGCTTCTACAGCGATTTGCAGGCGGAGCTGGCGGAGGCGGACCGCGGGGCACCGGTGGCTTATCGGTTGGCTCTACCACCGCATTGGCGCATTCACGACGTGTTTGCACAGCACCGCCTGAAGCCATACGTTTCCGGCATGGATGAGTTTGCATCTCGAGCACAACTGCCTGTACCTGACCCGGTAATGGTAGATGGGCAAGCGGAAGCTCACGTGGACAAAATTCTGGCGTATCGTGTACGCATGGTCAAGGGTAAATCAGTGGAGGAATGGAAGGTACGCTGGACGGGCTACTCGGCAGCTCACGACCAGTGGCGCTCCAGAGACAAGATGGACAGAGGCGGGGAGAATCAGCAGCTCAAGGAGTTCGAGGCACGGCGGTTGGGCATGCAGGCGGACATGCTGAAGTCCGTTGAGCATGGCCGACGTCAACGTCAACAGCGACAGCCCGTTCACCTTGGTGTCACTTTATCCCAACTAATGGAACATCAATGTGACGTCCCAGAAGTGGATTCTCCACCGGAAGACTTCCGTGGGAGCGGGTGGAAATCTTGGAGAACGGAGAGCTAGTGGTGATCACCGACCTTGACGAGCGAAAGACCCGGCCAGTGAGAATCTTGGTGTTGTTCAGCGGGACCGGATCGGTGGAAAGAGAGTTTGCAAAGTGCTTTCCGTCTGCCTCGGTGGTTACGCTCGACAACGACCCACGATGGCAACCCGACCATCTCGCATCAATGGAGGACTGGGACCCCACTCAGTACCCACCGGGATTCTTTGATGTCATCTGGGCCAGCCCTCCATGTACCCAGTACAGTCAGGCGCGCACTACGGGAGGACCTCCCGATCTGGAAGGAGCAGACAAGAGTGTGAAATGCACCCTGGATGCTATTGAGTACTTGAAGCCCAAGCACTGGTTTCTTGAAAATCCTGAAGGAAGATACCCGAATGCGCTGCGGTTGCGGTCAGTGGTTCGTGAACTGCCACAGCCTCTTTTTGCACCTACTGTAAGTATGGGGAGCGATATCGTAAACCAACGTGTATCTGGACTAGCTCACCTCCACCAACGCCATTGCTGGAGTGCACCTCGCGGACACCTTGCGCATGCAAATGGGCCACCGGAGGGCACCCTGAAACTGCTCAGCTTGGACCATCGTCTTCACAGCAACCAGGAGCGCGAGATGCTCACGCCGTGTACCCAGTACCGGCTCCGCTGTTGCGTCATCTCTTCCACCATCTTCAGTTCGGGGAGTTTGATACCTGACGACACCGGGAGCGGCATCGGGAGATAGGCCGCTCTTGAGGGGGGAGGAGTTGTACCGGGAGGCACAGCTCAGGGCTATGCCCCAAGGCGTATGCCCCATGGGTATGCCCCGAGGCGTATGCCCCATGGGTATGCCCCGAGGCGTATGCCCCATGGGTATGCCCCGAGGCGTATGCCCCATGGGTATGCCCCGACGCGTATGCCCCATGGGTATGCCCCGAGGCGTATGCCCCATGGGTATGCCCCGAGGCGTATGCCCCATGGGTATGCCCCGAGGCGTATGCCCCATGGGTATGCCCCGAGGCGTATGCCCCATGGGTATGCCCCGAGGCGTATGCCCCATGGGTATGCCCCGAGGCGTATGCCCCATGGGTATGCCCCGAGGCGTATGCCCCATGGGTATGCCCCATGGGTATGCCCCATGGGTATGCCCCGAGCATGCCCCACTCGCGAATAATGGGGAATTATCGGATATTCACATAAGTGAGCGAGTGGGGAAAATAATCGATGACAAAGCAGATTTCAGGAGAAGATCTGTAATGAAATGATTCATGGTAGATTCCAGGAGAAGATCTGCAATGGCAATACAAGTATCATGATCTGCCTGATGATTGGTGGAGAAGTAACAGAATCAGGCATGGGCTGCTGGTAATTGGCCGATGACAGATGTCAATCTAGGAATCCTGCTAGTGAGTTAAAGAGCAACATGATGAAAGGGGAAGCTTGGGAAAAGTGAACCTCAGTTAGTGTTGATCAAGAGAAATTAAGGACAAGTTGTACATGTTAGTGTTAGGCTGTATGCCAGGACTGAACATAAGGAT
>LGRX02030852.1:0-24121 GCA_001247695.2 Cymbomonas tetramitiformis | reverse complement strand
GCATGCATCCAGCTCAGTGGGGCATGCAGCGGGGCATGCGGCGGGGCATACGGGGCATGCGGGGCATGCGGGGCATGCGACGTGCCAGCCTGTGCATGCGACCAGCTCAGCGGGGCATGCAGCGGGGCATGCAGCGGGGCATGCGGGGCATGCGGGGCATGCGGGGCAAGCAACGCGGCCAGCTGAGCATGCAACCTGTATCGCTGAGCAGGCGACGCACCTGGTCCAGCGTGCAACGCGCCCGGCCCGGCATGCATCCAATGGGTCCCAGCCGTTGGAAAGCGGGTCAGACAGCGACTCCACGCATGTCAGCGCTACCGACAGTGGCACTACCCACGTCAGCGCCACCGACGTTGGCGCCACCGACAGCGACACGACCCACGTCAGTGCCACCGACAGCGACACCACTCACGTCAGCGACACCAACAGTGACACTACCCACGTCAGCCCCACTGATAGTGATACCACTCACGTCAGTGCCTCGACCAACGCCACCATGTACGTCAATGCTACTGAACACGGCAGTGGCGAAGAGTACGAGTGCAACGCCTTGGTGGACGAGACTGCAGCCGCCTTGAGTTCACACCCAATCGAAGATGCTCTTAAATGTGAGCGTGTTCAACTGGATGGGGGGGTGCGCTGGAAGGCGAACTCTCGAGCGGGGACACTCTTGGCACACACACTGTCAGCGGTGCGAGACGAGGAAGGACCCCTACTCCTGGTGTTCTATGCCTACCTTCGTGGACATCGAGTGAAGGTGTTGGTGGACTCAGGCGCCTCAGACAACTTCATCTCGGCGGAATGTGCCCGTACTTGCGACTTGACAGTGCGCTCGGGGACACCAATGAAGGTCACGCTGGCAGATGGGTCTGTAAAGACCGCTGGAGAGGTGGCGTACACCAAGTTCACCGCACACGCGGCGTCGGGAGTAAACTACTGCGAGAAGCGGATGGCTCTACGGGTCTTGCCGTTAGGAATCCAAGTAGACGTGGTGTTGGGGGTAAGTGGCTTCGCAGTCTCTCCCCAATCACGTTGGATTATGCCGGTCACGGTTCCGTCTCCTTCAACACGCGAGCAAATGGTGGAGGACAACAACGGGTGACGCTCGTGGGTTGTAGTCCGGGGATGGGTCAGGGCAAGGCCCAGGGCGCAGGGCTGATCGATGAGGTGTTCTTGACGGCAACGCAACTGAAGCAGCACCTCATCCACGCGGAAACCAGGCGCCTGGCCGGGGATGAAGAATCGCAACCTCAGTGGCTCATGATGGCGGCGCGCGGGGACGACCATGAGGCAGGAGCCTTCGCAGCTACCGCTGCTGAAGTACTGTCATCTCACACCACCCTGGAGAAGGAAGGGCCCCGTCAAGATACTCGAGACGCACCGGTAAGCAGCACGTGGAGGCAGCGCTTTGACGCCGCCTTCTTTGAGAAGTATTTGGATACCCTGTGTTCAGCCTTACCGGAGGCATCCAAGTTGCGTCGCACTGAGGAGGACGAGGCCCGCATCGATCGCAAGCCGGACGCGGAGGGTGGACCACCATGTAGGCGCCCATACAAGATGACCGCTGAAGAGCTACGCCAGCTACGTGAACGTATCGAGCAGCTCATGAAGAAGGGTTACATCCGGCCGTCGTCAAGCCCGTATGCCGCCCCATGTCTGATGGTACCCAAGCCTGGTGACCCGAAGACATTACGTTTGGTGGTGGATTACCGACAATTGAACCAGCAGACGGTGCGGGACCGGTACCCACTACCGGACATCCAACTGATGTTTGACGAGATGCAAGGGGCAGCGTTCTTCTCCTCCTTTGACGCGGTGGACGGATTCTGGCAAGTGCCGATGGCCGAGGAGGACGTGGAGAAGACCGCCTTCACCACCCAGATGGGGGCCTATGAATGGTTGGTGATGCCCCAGGGCCTGCATAACTCTCCCTCTCAATATCAACGGCGAATGCAGCGTGCACTCGGTCATCTCCCCTTTGTACGAATCTTCATCGACGATGTGGTCGTCTTCTCGCGCACGGTGGAGGAACACTACGACCACGTACGTCAGTTCTTGGACACTTGTCGAGAAAAGGGTGTATATTTAAAGGCCTCCATGGCGCAGATGTTGAAGGAGTCACTACGGTTCCTGGGCCACACTCTCTCCGCCGAAGGATGCCAGCCACAGCATGACAAGGTGTCCTCCATCAAGGACTGGCCGAAGCTGGAGACGGTAACCCACGTCAGACAGTTCCTTGGGCTAGCGGGGTACTACCGCCGGTTCGTACACCGGTTCTCGGAGATTGCCCAACCCTTGACCTCGCTCACCAAGACCGACGTACCGTGGCAATGGGGAGAACTCCAGCAATGGGCCTTCGACGAGTTGAAGACCGCACTCTCCTCAGCCCCTGTATTGGCATTGCCTGACATGAAGGCAGCCGCGGATGGGTCAGCGCCGTTTTTGGTACAAACGGATGCAAGTGGAGTTGCTTTGGGAGGCGGACTCATGCAAGATACGGGTGACGGTATGAGGGTGATAGCCTACGACAGTCGGCAGTTTTCCGCGGCGGAACAGAATTACCACACCGGCGAAAGGGAGCTCTGCGCGTTGCACCATTGCACCACCGTCACCTGGCGGCACTACCTGTTCTCCTCCGACTTCCGGTTACAAGGTGACCATCGCCCCCTGGAATGGCTAATGTCCCCGGGACGAGAGCTTAGCCGACGGCAGGCACGGTGGTACATGGACCTGGTGGAAGTTGGTGTCCCACGAATGGAGTACGTCAAAGGAGCTCTTCTTCTGGTCCCCGATGCGCTATCCCGCCGACCTGACTACGTGACCAAGGACCCGCGAGAAGGGCTCAAGGAGGCCGGTGTCGTAGACAAAGAGACGGACCTCCCCAAGGACCCACTCTCCGTGTTGGATGCCGACGAGGTCTTTGAAGACCACCCGCCGACCCCTGTACCAGGATGGGTGGCCACCATGGAATCATGGATGGATGGCGTGGAGACACTTCAGGTGGCGGAGCGGGCCCTGGAGAGCCTGCTCCAGGCTGGTAGCGCGCCCTGTCACGCAACCGGCTCGGCTGAGCATGCTGCCAGCTCAGCGGGGCATGCAGCGGGGCATGCGCCGGGGCATACGGGGCATGCGGGGCATGCAACACAGCCGGCTGAGCATGCAACCAGCTCAGTGGGGCATGCAGTGGGGCATGCCCCGGGGCATACGGGGCATGCGGGGCATGCAGGGCATGCAACACGGCCGACTGAGCATGCAGCCAGCTCAGTGGGGCATGCAGTGGGGCATGCTCCGGGGCATACGCTGGGGCATGCGGGGCATGCGGGGTATGCGGGGCATGCGGGGCATGCAACGTGCCAGCCTGAGCATGCAACTAGCTCGCCTAAGTGTGCACCCGCTGGAGAGGAACTAATGCTGCGAGCTCCCACCGACTACTTCACTGATTTGTCCGAATCTGGAAAGCGCCGGCAGGAAGCGAGCACCCCGGGAACCGATCCAGTGTTGCGCCGTAGTGCTCGGCTGCGACAAACCACTGCTACGACGACTCCTTCCACCAAGCCGAAACCCTCGACACCGCCCGCTACGGATTTCCGAGGTCCTAAGCAGCCAGCTCAGCCGTCTGGTCGAGCCACCAAACAGCCAGCCGATCGGCAGGATTGGAAGGTGCGCAAGGAGGTCTTTGAGCGCCTCCAACGGCAGTTCGGCAGCTTCGATGTTGACGCGTGTTGTGACCTGGGTGGACGGAACCGTCAAGTGGACGCATACTGGACTGATTGTCTGCGACAGCAGTGGAGGGGAAAGCACGTCTGGTGTAATCCCCCATACTCCAGCAGTCATATCTCCATCGAGGCAGTGTTGCGCAAGTATGTAGATGAATGGCGGCAAGACCCCGCGCATACCTCGGCAGTGTTCCTTCTACCGGACATCCAGGCTCGCATGCCTCAATGAAGGCGGCTCTTCAGGATGGCTGGTATGCGGCTGGTGGAAGTGATACCTACTCATGACGAACGAGGAGTACCCACCCAGCTGTTCGAGACTCCTGACGGTGTACTCCATGACCTTCCGTGGCCCGTGCTGGTGGTGCATGCTCCCCCTACCCGGCAGCTAGCGCCAAGAGTGCGGCATCCCCGAGTGGCACCTCCGATAGTGCGACAGGGTAAGGCTGCTGAGACCCGCGATGCTTCGAGCCTCCCCACGGACGTTACATTCCTGGAGTCCCTGCACGATGAGTACGCACGTGCCGGTCCCCTTCAACAGCGGCGGGATGACATCCTTGCGGCCCCGCACCATGCCACGAGAGATTTCCGCATCGTCGGGAACGTACTGTGGCGTGTAGCCGCGGGACGGTACCAGTTGGTCCTCGGCGAAGACTCTCCTTTGCGAGAGGTGGTCTTCCGGGATGCCCACGACTCCACCACTGCAGGTCACACTGGCCGGGAAAAGACGCTGGAAAGAGTTCTACGCAGGTTCTGGTGGGAAAATGCCTCCGAAGACGTGGCAGGATGGGTGGCCTCATGCCCTACGTGTCAAGCAGTTCGTCCCCGGGCATCCTACCCCGATGGATTGTTGAATCCACACGCTATTCCTCAGCGTAACTGGCAAGATGTGAGCGTGGACTTCGTTACAGGGTTACCGCTCACCGCCCAGGGGAATGACGCCTTCGTCACCTTTACGTGCAAGCTGAGCAAAATGGTACACCTTGTGCCCATGAACTTTGGGGACAGCTCTGCACAGACGGTAGCCCGCATCTACTTCGACGTGGTATGGAGGCAGCATGGATCCCCCATGAAGATTGTATGGGACCGTGACCCCAGGTTCCAAGACTCGTTCTGGCGTGAGCTAATGAGACTTATGGGGGTGCGGGTGGCTTCTACCACTCCGTACAGCCCTCGTTCAGACGGGCAAGCGGAGCACACCAACAGGGTGGTCGAGGACATGTTGCGATCGTTCGTGGGTGCCAATCCGGATGACTGGGACCTCTACATGACAAATGTATGTGGAGTTTGCTATCAACGACTCGCACAGTGACGTCACAGGATTCACTCCCTTTGAGCTATGCTACGGGGTGTCTCCGATGTCTCAGCTGGACCTGTTCCTGGAAGCTGCGACTCTCCCTGGCTCTGCGCGACGAAAAGGGGGGGTGGGTACCGCCCATGAGATGGCTGTGAAGTTTTCGTCGCAGTTGCGGGACGCGCGTGGCCGCCTTGAGTTGGCTCAGCAGCGCCAGCGGGAGCAGTTCGACCGGCGTCACAAGCAGCATAGGTACGCAGTGGGGGATCTGGTATGGATCGAGGCTCGTCACCTGACGGAGAAGGTGATGGTCCGTGCGCTGTGCCGGAAGCTCGGCAAGCGTTGGCACGGACCTGTAACTGTCGTGGAGTGCTTCTACAGCGATTTGCAGGCGGAGCTGGCGGAGGCGGACCGCGGGGCACCGGTGGCTTATCGGTTGGCTCTACCACCGCATTGGCGCATTCACGACGTGTTTGCACAGCACCGCCTGAAGCCATACGTTTCCGGCATGGATGAGTTTGCATCTCGAGCACAACTGCCTGTACCTGACCCGGTAATGGTAGATGGGCAAGCGGAAGCTCACGTGGAAAAAGTTCTGGCGTATCGTGTACGCATGGTCAAGGGTAAATCAGTGGAGGAATGGAAGGTACGCTGGACGGGCTACTCGGCAGCTCACGACCAGTGGCGCTCCAGAGACAAGATGGACAGAGGCGGGGAGAATCAGCAGCTCAAGGAGTTCGAGGCACGGCGGTTGGGCATGCAGGCGGACATGCTGAAGTCCGTTGAGCATGGCCGACGTCAACGTCAACAGCGACAGCCCGTTCACCTTGGTGTCACTTTATCCCAACTAATGGAACATCAATGTGACGTCCCAGAAGTGGATTCTCCACCGGAAGACTTCCGTGGGAGCGGGTGGAAATCTTGGAGAACGGAGAGCTAGTGGTGATCACCGACCTTGACGAGCGAAAGACCCGGCCAGTGAGAATCTTGGTGTTGTTCAGCGGGACCGGATCGGTGGAAAGAGAGTTTGCAAAGTGCTTTCCGTCTGCCTCGGTGGTTACGCTCGACAACGACCCACGATGGCAACCCGACCATCTCGCATCAATGGAGGACTGGGACCCCACTCAGTACCCACCGGGATTCTTTAATGTCATCTGGGCCAGCCCTCCATGTACCCAGTACATTCAGGCGCGCACTACGGGAGGACCTCCTGATCTGGAAGGAGCAGACAAGAGTGTGAAATGCACCCTGGATGCTATTGAGTACTTGAAGCCCAAGCACTGGTTTCTTGAAAATCCTGAAGGAAGATACCCGAATGCGCTGCGGTTGCGGTCAGTGGTTCGTGAACTGCCACACCCTCTTTTTTGCGCCTACTGTAAGTATGGGGGGCGATATCGTAAACCAACGTGTATCTGGACTAGCTCACCTCCACCAACGCCATTGCTGGAGTGCACCTCGCGGACACCTTGCGCATGCAAATGGGCCACCGGAGGGCACCCTGAAACTGCTCAGCTTGGACCATCGTCTTCACAGCAACCAGGAGCGCGAGATGCTCACGCCGTGTACCCAGTACCGGCTCCGCTGTTGCGTCATCTCTTCCACCATCTTCAGTTCGGGGAGTTTGATACCTGACGACACCGGGAGCGGCATCGGGAGATAGGCCGCTCTTGAGGGGGGAGGAGTTGTACCGGGAGGCACGGACAGCTCAGGGCTATGCCCCAAGGCGTATGCCCCATGGGTATGCCCCGAGGCGTATGCCCCATGGGTATGCCCCGAGGCGTATGCCCCATGGGTATGCCCCGAGGCGTATGCCCCATGGGTATGCCCCGAGGCGTATGCCCCATGGGTATGCCCCGAGGCGTATGCCCCATGGGTATGCCCCGAGGCGTATGCCCCATGGGTATGCCCCGAGGCGTATGCCCCATGGGTATGCCCCGAGGCGTATGCCCCATGGGTATGCCCCGAGGCGTATGCCCCATGGGTATGCCCCGAGGCGTATGCCCCATGGGTATGCCCCGAGGCGTATGCCCCATGGGTATGCCCCGAGGCGTATGCCCCATGGGTATGCCCCGAGGCGTATGCCCCATGGGTATGCCCCGAGCGTGCATGCCCCACTCGCGAATAATGGGGAATTATCGGATATTCACATAAGTGAGCGAGTGGGGAAAATAATCGATGACAAAGCAGATTTCAGGAGAAGATCTGTAATGAAATGATTCATGGTAGATTCCAGGAGAAGATCTGCAATGGCAATACAAGTATCATGATCTGCCTGATGATTGGTGGAGGAGTAACAGAATCAGGCATGGTCTGCTGGTAATTGGCCGATGACAGATGTCAATCTAGGAATCCTGCTAGTGAGTTAAAGAGCAACATGATGAAAGGGGAAGCTTGGGAAAAGTGAACCTCAGTGAGTGTTGATTGAATGAATTAAGGACAAGTTTTACGTGTTAGGATTGGGCATGATGCCAAGACTGAACATAAGGATATAGATGTTATAGGTCTGCGACCATACATTATATCGAAAAGTGATAGTATTGCTAGGCTGTGTAGCCAGTATATGTCATGCAATTAAACAGTGGAATATAAGGCTAGAAGCCTGTGTGATACACCAAAAACAATAGAAAACATAAAAAGAAAAGAAAGAAGATAAAAGAAAAGGAAGGGAAAATAAAGAGAAAAATATGTATAAGTTATCAGGAGTGTGCCTGGTACAAAAAGCAATATGTTTACCACTTTTGGCTGGGATTTATCCGTTTTGTTTTCACATCAGCACAATACAGTGCACGATATTTACAATGTCGTTAATTTACTTGCACATTTTCGGTATCAAAATTTCCGAATTTGCTGTGCACGGAAAGACAGAAAAGAAGCCGAGTTGAAAACAAATTGCTTTTGAAACGCCGCAACGACAGAATCCGTAGAGAGTACACTGGCTGGAATACCCAAGTCAGAGATCACGCTAGCAAGAAGCTCAGGAAGTTCCGGCAGAAGTGCCTTCTCAGCACTTGGAGGGTCCTCAACTGCGGCGTCGGCCATCTTTTCAAGTGGACTCCAATAAACCTAAGTCTGCTTTAAGCTCAACGAACAGGTATAAAAGTGTGAAGGTCTCGAACTCTGTATCATTACAATTTACATTGTACAGATCTTGGCGTTATCGTTATTGTCCAATTAAGGCCAATCCAATGCCTTCGTACAATATAGGGATGCATGTGCGGACGGTGGATATTTCGAAAATATGGTTATATAATATATTCGACCTCGCCCCTAGATTCTCGCCCTAGATTCGCCAACCCCTAGGACTTGCATTTTACCCTCAGGGGGTGAGTACCCCTAGGACTTGGATTTTGCCCTGGGGGTGAACCCCCTAGAAAGTCGGAACCCGCTCCCCCCGCGCTATCAATCCTCGGAAGCTCAATGTCCCACAAGTGCACAATCTCGTTCTCGTCGAACTACATATATGCAATAACAATCGGACGCCACCCCGGACGTTTGCAGTGAGCGATTTTCACGGGGCGAGCATTATTATTCGATTGCCAGTTTGTCATAGTTGGTTGCTGTTGGAAGGATTCGACGACATTCGAATTAAGTACAGCGTTGCCGTTTGTTATTTTAGTGGGGAGTCTGTCTACCAATGAATTAATTACTTAACTCATTTACGCCTTTGTTTTTTTTCACCACTGGGAATCGAGCAAACCAATTAATCGTTTGTTTTGTTTTTTTACACAGGTCGTATTGGGGCAAACATACTTACTTAATTTTAAGGATTAATTGTGGCATGCGCGTAGGCAAATGCCATATATGGTAGTATGCGCGTAGGCAAATAATTTAATGGTAGTCTGCGCATAGTCAAATGATTCGTTTAATGGTAGTCTGCGCGTAGGCAAATGATTTCAATGGTCATCTCGGCCCGTAGGCAAATGAAATTAATGCGCGATAATGTGTAGACAGACCGTGAACAAGCTGGATAGTGCAGCGAGTGGTGTGTTCGGGATACAACTGTATGCCGAACACAATACAAGTTTGCATATTAATTCTTCGGCGGTGTCTTAGGAATATCATGTTTCTTGCGCACGCAGGATCCGTTCAGATTTTAGGAGTCTGGACGCGGCGCGTTAGAGGGGGTGATTGGGCATGAGTCGAGTCAGCGGCCCCAATGCATGCCTAGCAAGGAAGCACAATAAACAGCATGCGCATATTGCACATATTGTATATGCACACTAAACATATCATGAGCATAATCTGACAGTGTACTGTCACCTCTCGCAGAAACGCGGATGGCAACCGCGTCCACGTTTCCGCTAGGGTGGTCGACAATACAGTATGTAATGCTGGAAGTGACACGGGACTCCATTCCGTTCCCACTATAAAAATTGACAGCTAGTTCGTGACCACCCTGGATTCAGTCATCGTCATGACATTATGAATGCCGTTCACTTTTCGATGAAGCGACGAGCGAAATTTAATTTCGATTGCTGACGTCATTTTTTAATTGAGAATTTACTTTCAATAGGTTTGCCCAAATTTATTGCATCCAATGTACACGTCAGCTAAACACATCTGATTGATCCTGCGTGCCACAGTCGCATAATGGGTGGCTTTTCGCGTTGCGTCTGACCTCTGTCGCTTTTTGCAATGGATTGTCGTTTTGTACGGTCTCCTCGCTTGATTTTCTATAGAATATTATCACATACTCACACTGAGTGTGTTGGTACCCGTTTCACCTAGGATGATAACCTATATCGCATCTTTTGGAGGTTTCGGCCCGATATGGTGGCTCGACTCACGCCCATCACCCCCCTCCCCCCTCCTGCCTCCTCACAGGAACCGTCCATCCCGATTGCTGGACGGATGTTGCTCACACAAAAAATATGTTGTTCCAACACTAATTATATACCCATACCGGAGGTTGGAGCCCCCCTCGGAGTGCGTGTGCGTACACTTAGGTGCTGAGTTGAGCCGCATCCAAGGGAGGGTTTATGTACCTAACTGTTCCAACTGTCGTGAATTATACCCCAAAATATGAAATGCTCAAAACTACAAGTATATTCATACATTGATTGAGGGTGCTACGACCGCCAATATCCAAATAGCATATTACAGTGTTAGAAACATATGGGCTGCTGAGGTGGGCATCAATATTAGTCTGGCTCGGGGTTTATTCCAGATTAAATCTTTGACATTTTTGGATTAACTTTTTCTTCCGGTTAGATTTGGATTAACTTTCTAAGTGACACCATCGAATGACACGATCACATTCCGCCATCATCCGCCAGGATCGAGGCAGACGTATATTCAAATCGAAGAGTCTTCTCACCACTCACGTCTCGCCCGGGCGGAAGCGAGTAAATCGCCTAGCGCCGTCCGTTTTTTGATCCGGCGGACGCAGTGTGCTTTCGGAAGCACTCTTAAGTATGTGACGACCGCTTAAGTCTTCACTGCACGTATACCCCACACTGTTTGCGAGTAAATTAGATTAGGAAAACATTTTTCCAACGTTCGTAAAGCACATAGAAATATTATTTAGACTCCTAAGAATTTTTTGAGCTCTTGATTGAGCCGATACGTGGCCGCATCAGCTCAGTTCTTCCTCGCCTCGATCCTGGCGGATGATGGCGGAATGTGATCGTGTCATTCGATGGTGTCACTTAGAAAGTTAATCCAAATCTAACCGAAAAACAAACTTAATCCAAAAATGTCAAAAAATTAATCCAAAATTAAGCTTTAGCCTATTAGTCTTGCCATTGTGAGATATTAATATCGGCTTTGAGGAATCCGTGCGATCGACCGTTATGATGACCGTTATCCTGGCGGTATCGAAAGGTACAAACACATATACATTATGTTGCGGTATCGATTAGATGGTAAATACTAAATATCGCATCGAACCGGGCTCGAATCGTCGCATCGGATTCGCGAATACCTATAACGGAGTACTTGCTAGACTAACAGTTTTTCATCGGAATCAAGAACAAAATTGATTCTTAATACCATTTACAGCTACAGAATTAAAATTACAGGAGATATGATATTCTATGGGGGCTATACTTACTATTACTAAAACTGCCCATCACCTGAACCACCTGCATCGGTAGGCTATTTAATTTAGAATATTTTTTCATAATTTTAGAATAACCCATTTTCATGATGATTTTAGAATAAGTTTTCTTGATGTCATCCGGCTATGACCGGTGCATGCATCCATCTCCGCAAGGCATCATGTTGCAGCTCAACATCACCCCATTGAAATCATAGCATGACGCTGTACTGTACCTGTTGAGCTATCGCCATGCCATGCGAAATATTACACTGAAGGGTTGTCTTGCCGTGATGTCCATATGTCCGAATGGAACCAAAAACCGTTCGATTTTAATCGAACGGTTTTTGGTTCCATTCGGAAAGATTCACGGCCGTGAATCTAAAAGTCACGGCCGTGAATAACGACTTTGTCCGCATAATGACTTTTATTATTTGCCATCTTTGCCACAATAGACACTCACGGCGTGTTCTGCTTGAAAAAAAGTAAGTAACTTGAAGCCTTGAGCTTCAAGTTACTGAAAGATATGTATCTTGGCAGTATGTGTGCCAAGTTTCGTGCTCTAGGACGCACGGGAAGCCCTCGGCTGTTTGGCATCTTTGGGTTTGGGTGCCACGTTCGAACCCAAACCCAAAACATCTGCCTTAGAAATAAATTGCGCGTTTCGCGCACAAGTAACTTGAAGCCTTGAGCTTCTGGTAACTTAAATATATGTACCATGGTAGTATTCGTGCCAAGTTTCGTGCTCTAGGACGCACGGGAAGCCCTCGGCTGTTTGGCATCTTTGGGTTTGGGTGTCACGTTCGAACCCAAACCCAAAACATCTGCCTTAGAAATAAATTGCGCGTTTCGCGCACAAGTAACTTGAAGCCTTGAGCTTCTGGTAACTTAAATATATGTACCATGGTAGTATTCGTGCCAAGTTTCGTGCGTTAGGACGCACGGGAAGCCCTCGGCTGTTTGGCATCTTTGGGTTTGGGTGTCACGTTCGAACCCAAACCCAAAGGCAAAGGCATAGGACAGTTTCGTAGATTCTGTCCCGATGCCTTTACAACCTCGCTTGCTAACTCATATTACAATGAATATTCAACATTCAAGCGTTGGATACCCCACGCCAACGGGAAGCGCTCGGCTGATTTGTTATTTGGGTATGCGCACCCAAATGACAAAAAACGCATCTTTGAAACTCGTTAGTTTCAAAGATGCGTGGCCGATGCCTTCGTGCTTATGTGTGTTAATCCATATGAAATATTCCATGGAATAAATGTGAATATCCCGCACAAACGGGAAGCGCTCGGCCGTTTTGTAAAATTAGGGTGCACCCAAAATACAAAACGCATCTTTGAAACTCGGAAGTTTCAAAGATGCTTGCCGGTCGCGTGCAGCGGTAAAAGGCAAGTCAAAGGGTTTAGGATATAGAAGAAGTACAGGGGCCTTCTTTTCAAGCAGAACACGCCGTGAGTGCCTATTACAACGGCGCCCACCATTATCACAAGTGAGACAAACCTTCTTAAAGCTTTTCGGAGGCTTCCTCATGATGGCAAGCGGGAACGAGAGCGTTTGACCTGTGTGCACATTATTTGAACACGAGTCGTGAAAAGGACCACCGGTCATAGCCGGATGACATCAAGAAAACTTATTCTAAATTAACGATGAAAACGGGTTATTCTAAAATTATGAAAACTTGTTCTATATTAATTATTTTTCCACCTGCATCCACATCCAGCTATCACACGTCAGCGAACAGAACTCGAAATATCCTGTAAAATTCAACCACCCAAAACGAGGCAGGCAAGGCACTTCTGCACGATCAGCAATAAACTATAAATTCCACAAGAGCATACTGAACACTAGCCCTATACCACAGGTGCAGCACGTGAGCAAATCAAAGCTGCTGAGCACTTCCGCACGATCAGTCTAAAGCCCAATCCTAGAACACAGTGCAGCTTTTCACAAACAGTTTTCACAAACATGTGAGACACGGTCCAGCATCTCACGAATATGAATTCAAACAGGCGGCTGCCGCGGAGCAATTCCGCACACAAGTCAAAAGTAAACATCATATATCATCACAGCCGCCAGCACTGATCGGCCTAAAACAATCTTGTAACACAGCGCGGCATCTCACAAACAGAATTTCACACAGGCGGCTGCCGCGAAGCATTTCCGCACACAAGCCAAAAATATTAGCATCACAGCCGCGGAGCACTTCCGCACGACCAGCGCAATTATTAATACTGTAACAAGGCGCAGCGTCTCACGAACAGAAATCAAACCGGCGGCTGCCGCGGAGCATTTCCGCACACAAGCCATAAGTAAACACTATCATCACAGCCGCGGAGCACTTCAACACGATCAGCCTAAAATAATACTATAACACGGCGCAGCGTTTCACAAATATGGATTCAAACAGGCGGCTGCCGCGGATCATTTCCGCACGTGCCGCCTGAACAAAAATTCTAAAGCACTCAATGTAGCGTTTCACAAACAGTATTCAAACAGGTGGCGGCCGCGGAGCAATTCCGCACTCATGCCGATAGTCAACAAACGGCAAATCACAGACGCGGAGCAATTCAGCACGAACAGCCTACAGCAACATCCTAGAACACAGCGCACCCTTTCACAAACATGATTTCAAACGTGCTGCTGCCGCACAGCACGCGAGAACAAACACCAGACAAAGCAACGACAAAGCAACGACAAAATTACACGACAGCATTACATACACGCGACAGAATTACATTTAAGCCCCGCAATCTGCTTGTCTGAAACGGTACCTGCGTATTCGTTTACGCTACATACAGCAAGGGTCCTTGGGGCCACTTCCATGGGTTCTTAGGTACCACTCCTTCCAACAAGTCAAGCATTTGCCGGGTGGTACCCGCCGGTCGGTCCTTGGGTCTGAATTCCCTTGGCGTCGAGTATCTCGTTCGTGACCGGCATCCACTTCATTCCCTACATTCAAACAGGGTGCGTGCAAATGATTACAGCACGTACCGTTTGTCGTGTCGAGGGTACCTGCGAACGCACAAAAGCACACCGTTCGTTATCGGACGTACAGAATGCACACAGTGCCAATAATTATACAGCGAAGGTAAACAAACAATACCAAAAAACATGCAGGCAGCATGCTTGGTGGGCCGGCGAGGGGCGCACTTGGTCATAATGATACCTTTGTAGTTGCTCAGGCTTTAATGGCATGGTATGCGTGACCCCACGCGCGGCACGCCGCCATCGGTATCGTCGACTTCAAAATGAGCGGGCAACAGTTTGCGCGCGCTCGACACTTCCTCGACACCTCGACACGGGCGACCGCGTCAACACTTCCAGATTCACAACACATGCAGATGCACACACATGTCGACAGAAATGTGTCTATAAATATTTTAAGACGAATGAACGACCAGAAAACGAAATCCGGTAAGAAAAAGTTACTTTTAGAACCTATCTAATATGCTCTCTTTTCGGTTTTTCCCTCCGATATCATCCAATTTCATCGAACGACCACCTGATTTTTATTAGCATATAAAAGCTCATTGGACCGAAAGTTTTCACCCAATGAAGGATCTGAAGAGTAAATCCAGTATGAAAAACTTACGAACATAACGAAGTACTGATGCTGCGATTGGGAGTCGGCGTCGGCGTCGCATTTTAAGACAGTACACCGATGGAGAGTGGAAATATTACGAATGGAAGGGCACGGAAAATCGAATCTGACGTGTGCGTTGTCCAAAAGAAGTAGGTACCTATGTAGAGTTCACTGGAACACTGGCTGTGTCTCAGCAGTTAGTCGCATTTTTTTCTTTGAACGTAGTTGTGCCCCCTCTCGCGCCTGGCAAGCCTCACGGAAACACGCGTGACCGGAGCGAGGGGGGGCTATTAGAATGCGTATGCAAAGTTATGTTGTGTTCGGTATCGGTCAGCATACCGAAAACAGCAGCTGTTGCACAGTGACTTACGTGGCACTGTGCAGCTTATGGCTACTACCCGACGGTCCTTACGGTAGGACCCAGAACGCTGTAGGTCCTACCATAAGGACCACTTTTTCAATATGTTTTTAAGGTAGCCTATCGATATCAGGATTAGCTGCCCATTGGTTTACGGTATCTTTGGGACTTGAACTAAGTTCCCCTTCCCCCACGTCGCAAGTTTTGACCGTACATGCACGGTGCACCATCTATAGTAAGCATGGGTAGTGGAAAAAATGATCGAACATTAGCTATGCCATACTGAAATTATCGGATTTTGCATACCCATGCCACTTCAACTGATATTTTGATGTTCAAGATGACCTCGGATGAAATTTTGAGATGACATTAGCGAAAGAGCTACTGGAGAACTTGACGACGCCGGTCTCGAAATTTTCGTAGGACCTTTTGTGAAGCGGATAGCCCGGCTTAAATGTAGGTCCTTATGGTAGGACCTAGTTTTTTGGCTGAAATTTCAAAAAAAAAACACCGCCAAAGCGTGCGCAATTTAAGCACTCCAAAGGTCACCCTATGCTAGGTTGGCGAAAACGTCCCCCGATTAATCGCGCGATTAATCGTATTTGGGCCTCTCCCGATTAATCTTTGCCGATTAATTGGCTTAATTGTGTAGGAGATGCTTGATAGTGTAAAACCGATGCCGGCTTACAAAAAATGTCGAAACTTTTGATGTTTCGCACCTATGTTAAGTTGACGTTTGAATATTCGTACCTATTCACACGTTCGCGGTATGCTTCCTCAGTCTCGTCAATCTCACGGGAGTAAGCACCAGGACATATCTCAACACCACCACCTTTCTTCTGCGCATAGTGGTGCAGAATCCGTTGACTTTGTGCGACTATGATCCGCTTGCAACTTAAACACTTGCAGCGCTCACTGGGTGATCCTATATGACCGGCTGGGTAGAATTCGAGGGGAGTGGTTGTATGGCTCCCTTTAATAACGCGGACGAGCCACCATATCCACGCGGTGGGATTCGCCTGCTTGTCAGCCGTAGGAGCGGCTGCGGGAGGCATAGTTAAATGGGGTTAAGAGGTTTAGGTTATTGGAAACTACAACGGTATTGCAGACTCATGAGAGCCGTTCCGTGTTCCCGTGTTCGCCTTGTTGCCTTCAAGTATTTGCTATCTGCCTATCTCTCGTCGCGTGTTCCGTCTGACACGTCCTCCAAACAGTTTGATCCTCCAAGGCAAAGCCAAGTTAAGTATGGGACATCAACGCCCTAAGTATGGGACGGCATGCCTTAAGTATGTAACGTGGTCCTTAAGTATGTAACGCGAGACCCCCCCGATTAATCGCGCGATTAAACGTATTTGGCACCCTCCCGATTAATCGTTGGCGACGTTTTCGCCAACACAGACCCTATGCATGCACCCACCAGTTGAAATATTCATTTGACTCATAAATATGATGGGTGATCGCACGTTGGACCAATTTAGTCATGTTTATGCGAGAAAAAAAAACATGTGCACGTAGGTCCTTATGGCAGGACTTTGAATTTGGGTAGTAGCCACTTAAGCAGGCTCGCATACGCGTATCTCTTTCTCTCGCAATCTTACTTGACCCGAAAAGTTTGTATAAATAGCATTCCACTTACGCAACCCGAAATCGCTATATGATTGTACGCAGGATTAAACTAGACATTATAACGATTTTAGTTGACGGTTGAGATGGATCGATTTAGATAGCTTTATACTGATAGTCAGAAACGGTAATTTATTGCGCCACATCGACAGACATGTCGGACATCTGAAATTTCAGGCTTCTACTCGCCAATAGCACTTCTCACATTCAAGGAATCAAATATCGCTGAAATAGGCCATCAAATGACTTTTAAAGATTCCAAGTAATTAGCTTCGCCGTCAGATTTATTTTCATTTTATCCTGCGTCCTCAGTTTGATCCAGACTGTTGCAGATTCTTATGAGTATGTATATTTTATGCCCTGTTGCGGTGCTGCCAAAAATCGGCCGAAATTTGCCGCTACATGCCGCTGCACACTGTTAGCTCGTCAACGACGGTGCTGTTACACGACGTTCGGGTGGCCATCACGAACGAGCGGTATGAATTTTCGTCTCGATCAGAAAGTGGTGGTGACCCCTAAATATGTCACCTTTCACTATCATCTAATACTGTAGTATGGGTGGCCGTCACCTGTAGCAGGCCGAAATAATATAGATCGGCTATCTCGTTTAATCCGACACAGTTTGAGTTCCGACCGTTCTGACAAGTTACCCTGTTTTAGGGTCCAGTCAGTATAGATATCCGAACCTGTATATCTAGCAAAGTATGGGCCCACCACGCTTCCACTCCTGGAAGTGACACGCGGTGACCCCTAAATTGGTCACCAGTCACTGCCCTCTAGTAGCTGGGTGCTGACCGTCACCTGCAGACCGGTCGTGCGCTGTCACCGCGCTCGCGGAAACAGGTCACGGATATCAACCGCGTTAATATGTTTATTACTTCTAACGACGTCCCGCTAACGTGGACATCCTAACGGTACCCTAACAACATCCTAACACATCATAAAGTTATCACCTTTCCGCCCGGCTATCCATGGCCTCGATTCGCATCATACTCCGACGAATAACGTTTCTCTGGCCTTCATATTACTTCACATCATCGTCCCAATCACCCACGCACCTACACGTGCCAAAACAAGAGCCCCTCAATCCACTTCGTGGACATAATTAAGGCTCCTTTACGTTAGGATGTCGTTAGGGCGCTCGTCCTGACGGAAATTTATGGCGGTATGAGGTAGTTATAGAAGGCACGTCAGACTACATGCTCTGGACTGTGCCGGAGGCGCAGTCCAGAGCATGTAGTCTGACGTGCCGTCTATAACTAGCTTGTCGCTGGCACGTCTTCGACTCATCACTCGATTGATCGTAGGGCAGTCCTGCTCTCAGAGCTCAAATGGCACTTTTTGCCACGTCACTTTAGTAGGTTCCACGTCACTTTTGTAGTTTTCACGCCTGCTGTCGCTTTTGCACAATGCTCTCGCTGCTGTATTTCAGAATTCAATTATTACATTTTTATAATTTATACAAACGGTTAACGTTATATTCCAGCGTTTCCCCCATTACGACCGTATTACATCGTTTCCCCCATTACGACCGTGGTTTATATATTCACCGCTTCCCATTTCGTTTTTGCAATTTGGTTTTGCAATTTGGTTTTGCAATTTGGTTTTGCAATTTGGTTCAGGTCACTGTCATGTCATTTCATTCATTGTCATGATGATGATGATGATGATGATGATGATGATGATGGTCGTGACCGTCATCGTCATCGTCATCGATCGTCAAGCGTCATCGTCATCGTCATCGCTGTCGCTGTCGCTGTCGTTGTCATGTCGCTGTCGTTGACATGTCGCTGTCGTTGTCATGTCATGTCATGTCATTGTCATGTCATGTCATGTCAATGTCATGACATGACATGACATGTCATCACAGTCTATCCTACCTCAGGCTGTTTTGTAACCGGCGCGTCAGCGCACGGTGATCTCTACCGTCGCGTCAGCGAACGGCGAAGCGAACGGTGAAGATGTCTACGATGATCGTCTGTCATCAACGCAGTCGATCGTCTTTTCAATCGCGAGTCACATTATAAAATACTAGCCAATCGGAAACTCAAAAAACAGATTTCCAAGATCGTTCGAGTTTTCAGTCGTCTGTCATCGTCAAAAAGATACTGCCAATCAATGCCTAGAAAGCTGGATTTCTAAGATCGATGCTTCGAACTTCGAAATTAACCCAAAGGGGAGTTCTGATGCAATTTCAAGCCCATTTCTTGTTTGCATCTTCCCGTGCACCTCCTGCTGTGACCCTGCCGCTGTGACCCTGCCTGCTATGAATATCTTTGTGCATAATGTTTCTGCGACTGACGTTAAGTGTGTATGCATCGATATGTGTATGCATGACTAACTTTTTGCTTACATGCAGGATCAGTGCTCGACCGCATGATGACCTTCGACTAGTCGACCCCTTTCCGCTTGTGTTCATCTTCGACCGACTCCACGCTCAACGCTCGCCTACGAGATCCTCCGGCACAGTCCAGACTCAACGCTCGCCTCCGGTTTCGGTCAGGACTTGCCCCCCAACGTCTGGCCGTACGCATGCGCGCAATTCGATCCCCGTCAACATGCCGGTCAGCCGCCAGCCGGTCCCCCTGAGCAGGGTCCCCCTGAATTCATTCTTCCGCAACCAATTCCTCACCATTTTCCACCTCCGCTTCCGCCTGCACCTCACCACTACCCCATTCCCCATCCCGCCGGCCATTTCCCCGTCGCCCCGCTTCCCCCACCCGCGCCAGAATGGAATTTTCAGCCCGAAAACATGATGGTTCCCAACGCTCCCCAAATGCAGAATTTGAACGTTGGCAACAACGCTGTCATCAACGTCCATTATCACCATGGCCCCACCATCTCTCACATTTCTTCAAACGACCGCCACGTCTACAATTACTCCAACGCGCGCGAAGCCATGCAGGAGACTGGCTGGGCTGAGATGTCCCCTGAAGATTAGAACGACTTCTGCGAGTAGAATTAGCTTCAATTACAAAACATTAGCTTCGCTCACATAGCCAGATAGCCTGTAGTAGACTGTTCGCTCTGCTAAACCCTAACTGCAGTGACATAGCTTTCGCTCTTCGCTCTTGCCTCGGAAACCCTAAAATCTAGAGATGGAAGTTGCGATCTTACACCCGATGGTAAATATTTTATTTTTAATGTTCATGTCGCCCTGCCTTGCCTGTCTGACTGTTCTGCCTGATGTCTCGCTCGATCACTGCTCGTGACAGTCATGTCACCACGGGGTATAATGTACAGTTGGACATATACAAGTACACCTGGACTTGTAGAAGTACACCTGGACTTATACTCATGTGGAGCAGTGTGACAGTGACACATCAGACAGTTCATCAGACAGCTAAGATAATACGACTTTTGTAATTGTACAAATGGCAAAACACCATTGGTTGTCGATGACGTGCCAGCGACAAGAGCCATTAGGATTTTAGCGTTATGATGTCTGCCTTTGGAACGTAGTTACCGTGCCAAATGATACGTTAAGGTGCCGTTAGGACGCGTCCTAACGTTTTCCAGGACGGTAGGGTACCAGCTCCATGTGGGCGCAGGTGATGTGCCTCCGGCCCAGATAATGTCTGAGTCCTCGCGACGATGACGTGTCAGATCGAAGCCCTCAATGACGGTCTACTACCTCCATAGGTCAGCGATGGTGATTTAGAACAAGGGCGGCCATGACGATAGCATCTCCATTTTGTAGCTACTGTACCCCCCTGACATTTTGTAGCTTCGATGCATTTTTGTAGCTCTTTTAGAACTGGCCAAGAAAATCCTCTGAAAATTACCGGATTTCCTTCGTTCCCTTATAGGAGAATCGGGAAAATTCTGAAGAAATCTTCTACCATCCTCACTCAGGCCCGTCCTTAAATCTGGTTTGGAGATTACGGCCGTCGCGTCGCGTCGCGTCGCGTCGCGTCGCGTCTGACCAGATTTAAGGATGAAGAAATCGGCGTACTGCGACGGTGTTTTCGACGGCCCATGCCTACGTGGCTCCACATGCTTGACGTCGTGGCACTTGCTAACACTCGCATCGGTGTTTGAAAGCTTTGCACCTCTCTTACGGAATTCGTGCTTGCCCTAGAGGCGAAATTTTTGACAGCGTATCCGTGGATTTTCCTTCGGGATTTTGCCTCCCGTTTCCTTTCTTTATTACCTGCCATCTCACGTTTCAGCAGGTATGCCAGATCCGTCTTCCTGTGAAGTGAACTTCAATAGCCTACTAAAAGGCTCGACAACATCTTGGGAGAAGCGGGCAATTCCATTCGATGGCACTGGCGTTTGCCCCAGCTTCTGGCCAACGAAACGTGTGGGAATTTTGGAAAGAAATGAGATTCCATATTTCGATTCTCCAGGAACCCTTGGCGCTGTTTTTCCTGAGTATTATTCCAGCGCCAAGGAAGCCATGCTTCTCATGCTTGACTATGGCACTATGAAGCCCCTGACTGGCAGATTCAACTATCCGCAGTTTGATAATGCTCGTGACCGCAACCGCATTTTTTCCCACTTAGAATGGGGTGGTGTCGCTCATAAGAAGCTCTCACGCTCGTGTAATAATAACTACACAGCTCCTGTGACGTTCACCCTTGGCCCTCGCTACAGGTACGCTATTTGCTCGCAGAATATGAATATGAAGAATTTCGTGAACATGATCCTCCTCCTGCTGTCTTTCCTGACAGCAGACCTTGTGCAGGTACACAGAACCTGCTAACTCCGCATGGCCTAGTTGGGGGCTCTATCGTCCCAAGGACGAATTTGTTGTGTCGCCTCCTACAGCGCGCTACCCTTTCGGTCAATTCACCCAAGCCTACAACTCTTGGGTTGGGCAAATGAAGAGGTTGCGCTCGCTTGTTTTTGAACCCTTGCACCAAATTGACTTTCTTCAAGAGTGTCTAACGACGGAAAGTGAGGCTGCGCGTGAAGCAGGGATCCCCTTTCATAAGGGGTACCCCTTGTTGCAATCTTATTTCACCAAGGATTTTAGTGCTGTCATTCACGCTGACAAGGGTGACTTACAGAACACCCTAACATGCCTCAAAAACCTTCACCAAATCCCTACGAGGCATGGGAAGCCTCTAGGTGCTGTCGAAGGGGGGGACTGGTGCCAGGCCTCTCATCGTTGTGGTTTTCAGATCCACGACGAGGATATTTTTTTCTTCAATGCAAACTTTCGTCACGCTTGCTCGGAGGTGCTGCTGACAGGAGATGCTCACCGTTGGTGCTGGGGGGTGTATGCCAACAAAAAAAGCATCACGAATGCTTGGAAGTAGAGTAGTCCCCTTATCTTTCATACTTTCTATGTAATATGATATGCATTACGTTGCACTTCTTTGTATTTTTAGGTTTAGGTTTGTTTCCTAAACCTCCTTCTTTCAATACCCTTGCTTAGGTTTAGGTTTGTTGCCTAAACCCTTATCTTTCCTACCCTTGGAAAAAAAAAACCTAACATAGTATTACTTTATCTATTTCCAGTTCACAATATCCAATATCACTTATACTTATTCTTATCCCTTACCTTAGTTTATCCCGCCCCTTTGTATACTCCCTGCACTCCTTATCATAACTTATATAACTTATTGCACTCCTTATTATTCTCGCTGTTATTTATCATACATGGGTTGCATCATTATCTTCACACCGTAGCATAACTTTCAAGCGCCTGGGTATTGTGTGGTGCAGGCTATTCGTCCTATGGGGGTTGTTGGCAAGGCCAACGAAGTGTCCTTCTTTTTATTATGTGGACTTTACCGCCGGAGTCGCCAAGGCACGTCCTTCAGCTTCAAGCCTGATCCGTCAGATACTACCTTGATGAAAGTTTGGGGAGGTAAGAAGACCAGATCCAATCAGAAAAAAAGGGAATATATGAATTGGCCAAGTAGGGTAGACTCTTTGACTGAAAAAGATTTTCGGCGTCGTTACAAAATGAGTAAGAAAGCTTTCGAGGATTTGGCTCAGAAAATTTCAACTTATTGCGGAGACAAGCCTAGCAGGCGCCAAGCTCTTGGAGGTAAACACATTCCTTATTATAGGCATATGTCTTTGTCAGTGACTCTACGTTATTTAGCTGGTGGACAAATTTATGATATTATTGACATTCATGGGATTTCATCATCACAGTTTTATACTATGGTTTGGCAAGTTGTCAACGTGATGCCAAAGGTTTTGCCGATTGACTTTCCAATGACTAACCAAGTGGCGCTTCAAGAGCTATCCAAGGGAATGTTTCACAGATCTAATGGAACTATGCAAGATTGTGTCGGTGCTGTAGATGGTGTATGTATCGAGATTCGAGCACCGAAAAAAAGGGAACATGTCGACGCCAGATCTTTTTACAATCGTAAGGGATTCCACAGCTTAAATGCACAAGTTGTATGTGATGGCAAGCGTAGGGTTACATATGTTTCACTCCCGGCTAAGGGAAACACCAACGACTCTCTCGCCATCACCATGACCAGTTTCGGAAAAGCCCTTATCGCTGGGAGATTGCCTTCTCCATTTTACATTATGGGTGACGAGGCATACAAAGGTATTGCACCAGACTCCATCATCACTCCTTACCCTGGAAAGATGCTTCCGAAATCACAAGATGATTTCAATTACTATCAATCAGTCACTCGAAACAATATCGAGTGTACCTTCGGCATTATGTTTCAACGTTTCGGTATTTTGCACCGCCCACTTACTTGTAGCTTACTTGGAACCAAGCTCAAGCCAGGGGATAAGTCAAAGAATGCCCCTCGCGAAACACCAGGCCGAGCTGTGGCTTTATTCCTTGCTTGTTGTAGCCTACACAACTATTGTATCGACACTTCCGATGAGAGCGCACAAGAGCTTGAATCACCTCCCCGCACGCCATTCACCATTGCTGAGAATGGTGCCCATGAGTATGATCAACGCCCCGCAGAGGATTCTCGCATATGGACTACTAGTGATATCCTTTCAGCGGAGGCCCTCGATGGGGGGAAAAGCGATCTCACGGATGCAGAGGAAATTGTATTATCTCGAAATTATCGAGGCGATCGCCGTGACAAGTTGGCTCAGCATGTCAAAGATTTGGGAGCTGTGCGACCTCCTCATTCCGATTATACCAAAAGAGTTACCTTTGCATAAGCTACACCCTAGATTTATGATGCTTTAGATGTATGGTATGGTTATGGATTATGGTTATGGACAAGTATTTTCATTATGTATTCTAATATGTGATAACATTTCAATTCGTATGTTGCCATTCAATGTGTCAATATTTCACAGCGCCCCACTCGAGACGCCTCTCGATTTAATATAGCATTATTTCACAGCGCCTTACCCGAGACGCATCTCGATTCAATATGCCAATATTTCACACCGCTCCACCCGAGACTCATCTCGATTTAATATAGCATTATTTCACAGCGCCTTACCCGAGACGCATCTCGTCAATATTTCACACCGCTCCACCTCTCGATTCAATATGCCAATATTTCATATCGCCCCACTCGAGACGCCTCTCGATTCAATATGCCAATATTTC
>LGRX02030851.1:0-10444 GCA_001247695.2 Cymbomonas tetramitiformis | reverse complement strand
GGGCATCATCTGGAGTAGGATCAAGAGCGAGTCCCAAGGACACGGCGGACTCCTCCAACTCGAGCCCCACAGAGCCAAAGACGGCACCCAGCTCCTCCGAGGCCCCGGAGGCACCCCAGTCCAACAAGCCGCCTCCCACCGATCTGACCGGCGAGCTGAGCAACCCCGCAAGCCCCTCAGGCACCGGCGGAGACCCCAGGGTTCCTCCGTCAAGGCCTCCGCTATGATCTGGCCCGTCAACATCTCGAGCTACCTCATCCTCCCGAGCCATGTCATTCACCGAGCGCGTCCGCCGCTGTGCCTCTCTAGCCCTCGCGCCCCGACCAGGCCGTCTCCCCGCCCGCTCGCCAGCCCTGGGTGAACCGCCGGACACACCCTCGTCCGCCACAGCCCCTGCCGGCCGCTGCGCTCGCCTCCGCTCCGGCCGACCACCTCTCGCCACCCCAACCGAGGCTGTCCCATCCACCGCCACTGAGCTAGCTGGCCCGCCTGCCACCCCGCTCACAGATCTCGTCGTCCTTCTGCCACCTGACCCCACCACACTACCAGTCGCCAGAGCCGCCCCTGCCGGACCTCCCCGCTGCTGCTGCCGCCGGTGCGGCTGCTGCTGCTGGCGCTGGTGAGGTCGCTGCTGGTGCTGGTGCTGCCGTTGCCACTGCTGCCGCCGCGGCCTCTGCTGCACCTCCTGGCCGTCCCTGGCCTGGGCCCGGGTCCGCGGCCCAGTGGGGGCGGCACTGGGTACCAGTGCCGGACCAGGCCCTGCAACTTCATCTGCTGCTCGCCGCAAAAGCTGCCCAATCGTCCGCCTCGCGCGCCCGGCATGCAGCCTACTATCACCGCCACGTGCCGCTCCAGTCGTACGGCCCACCTCAATGGGTGAGTTCCTGACCGTCGCGGCACCACCACTCCTCGACCGCTGTGCTCTCCGAGAAGGCACCGGGAGCGCGCCGCCCATAGGCGGCAAATCGTCGTTCTCATCGTCCGTACTCATAATCATAATCTTCTTCAAGGAGGGGCTGAAAGCTGGGGTGCGTCGAAACGCTGAGAGGGCACCACCACCCGGCCACGGTCCAAGCCCGCAACACTAGTGGCGCTCGTGTGAGTATGAATCTCTGCTGGAAAAAGGACCCCTCCTATGCCCCGATGGCCATTGCCACCGGGTACCTCCCAGGTACTCCTGACCGGCGACCTGCCGCGGTGTACCTGGTGTCCAGCAGAGAAACAGGGAAACTATCCACGCCGTGCTGAAGACTGTCCCTGCAGCCTGTGCTCTCGGATGCCCCCCTTTCTCATCGACACTCGCGCCCACTGCGCCAAGTGAAGACGCCCCGGTGAGACGGGGGGCTGGAGGTCCTCACCCAAGGTCCCCTGGAAAAATCCCGGACAGGTGAGTCCCTTCCAGCCGCACGCACACCGGCCCCGCAGTTCCACCACACTGCGAGCCTCAAGGGGGACCTCCAAAAAAGGAGGCCGTGCGCATCCCCAGCCCGCCGGCCGGGTATTGCCCCTCGGACCTTGGCTTAGACCAAGGTTTGACACTTTGCATCCTTTCGCCGTGCTCGCCGTCTGCGACGCACGCCCGGGGGGGACCGCGGGGAGGTCAGGCCTAAAGAGGCCCAGGATGCCGACCATCGCTCGTCAGACGATGGCCCCCCCCCACGGGGAGGTGAAGGAGGACGAGGAGGAGGCGGAGGCGGAGATGGAGGTGGAGGTGAGATGGGTGGAGGAGGAAACGGAGATGGCGATGGCGGAGGAGTTGGAGGCGATGGAGAAGTTGGTGGAGAGGGTGGTGGTGGTGGTGAACCGGGGGCAGGGGGAGATGCATGTGATGCTGGGAGGCAGGGCGGTGGAGATGGCGGTGGAGGTGGTGGGGGATGGTGGGTGGAGGTGGAGGTGGAGGTGGTAGCGGAGGGGAAGTGGGAAATTTGAGGAGATGATTGGAAGGGAGGGGGTGACAGGGAGGCACAGGTTGTGGTGGAGGTGGCGAACATGGAGGTGGGTTTGAGGGTAAGGTGTTGGTGTTGGCGGCGGCAGAGGTGATGGAGGTGGCGGAGGTGGTGGAATAGGAGGTCTCGTGAGAGAGGAAGTGGCTGCCGTGGAAGGCGGCTGCTGGCTATTGTGCGGAGGAGATGGGCGGCAAGAGGTGGTGGAGGGGGAGGTAGTGGAGGGGGAGATGACGGAGGAGGAGGGGGTAACAAAGGGAGAGCGGCGGAGGTGGAGAGGGTGGGACTAAAGGTGAGGGGGTGGTGGTGGAGGGGTGAGAGTGGGGAGGTGGAGGGGGAGGGGGAAGGGGCAAAGGCGGGAGGGAGGTGAGCAGGGCAGAGGTGGAGGCAGACAAGAGGTGGAGGGATGGAGGTGGGGGCGGAGGGAGGAGGTGGCGGGAGAGGAAATGGAGGGAGGAGGTGCTGGCATGGAAGTGAGGGGGCGGAGTGTTGGCAGGGGGGAGTGGTGGAGGAGGGGTGGGAGGGGTGGGAGGGATGTGGAGGATGTGGAGGATGGAGGGGGTGGAGGGGGTGGGAGGGGGTGGAGGGGGTGGAGGAGGGGAGGGGTGGAGGGTGGAGGGGGTGGAGGGGTATGTGGCGGGGGGGGGCGGGGGGCGTTGGAGGAAGTGGAGGTGGCGGTGGGGTGGAGGGTGGGGAGGGGGGTGGGAGGGGGTGGGAGGGGTGGAGGGGGGTGGAGGCAGGAGGTGGGGGAGGCCGAGGAGGTGGCGTGGCGGTGGAGGTGGTGGGAGGTGGTGGTGGTGGAGGGGTGGTGGTGGGAATGGGTAGGGTGGAGAAGGAGGTGGTGGAGGTGGAGTAAGTGCTGGGGCATGTGTCACGGTAGGCGCAACGGATGCATAACACATTTCAGCCGTCGTGGTGTATCGCACTGAAGCCAAATCAGTCCAAACCAAAACGGTGTTGGATTCGTGATACACTGCTTGGACGTGCTGCGGATAGTTGAGGCCCGTTGATTGGTCGACAGTCAGACTTCCAGTGCAGTAGCTGTGGATGCCGCCCTGCTGGGGGGTTCCAAAGTACACGGCCGATGAGGCAGTTGTATAATTGATTCGTGTGATCTTCCGAATCACGTGGTCATCTCTGTCCGCTGCCCAGTCATATGCCAGGGCACCACCGGGCGGGTAAGCAACTGTCACCATCAAGCAGCAATGTGGTGGAGGTGCAAGCATGATGTCCGTCCAACTTCGGTATTTATACGTACTATGAATGTTCACAATACTGGTACTGTATACTGCATGCTATTTGGGATACTGCATGTCAATGCCAATGTGGAAATAGTAGAGGGCCGCATTTTGTACGCTTTCTATCGAATGTATATAGTTTAGGGCTATATACATTATGGGATAAGTTTTTACATCAAATGACATTTCATTTTAACTCACATCGGGGCGGACATCTCATTTTTAATCCACATCGGACACTTCATTTTAATCTACATCGGGGGCCGACATTTGATTTTAATCCACATCGGGGGCTGACACGCCTAAACGTTTCACATCGGGTGTAGACATCTCATTTTAATCCACATCGGGGGTTGACATTGCATAGCATGCGTAAACAGAAGACACACGCAACGATATAATGTAAACGAAACATAACTACGCAAATCCAACCGGTAGATATGTAACTCGTATTGCGATGAGCATATCTACCGGTTGGATTTGCGAAATAATGTTTTTTGGTGCCACAAACGACGAAAGTCTGTCTTGTTTGGCGAAATGAAACAGTTTTTCACTGCTGGACACTCCAAAAAACATTATTTCGCGAATCCAACCGGAAGATATTTTTATCGCGATATGATTCACATATCTACCGGTTGGATTTGCAGAATTATGTTTCGTTTACATTACTGTATATCCTTACGTTGAAGGTAATGCATACCCCCGATGTGGATTAAAATGAGATGTCTACACCCGATGTGGATTAAAATGAGATGTCGGCCCCGATGTAGATTAAATGACATGTCAGCCCCCGATGTAGATTAAAATGGCATGTCTACCCCGATGTGGATTAAAATGAAGTGTCTGCCCCGATGTGGATTAAAATGAAGTGTCTCGCCTCGATGTGGATAAAAATGAAGCGTCTGCCCCGATGTGGATTAAAATGAGATGTCGGCCCCGATGTGGATTAAAATGAAATGTCGGCCCCCGATGTAGACTTATCCCATACATTATATATACCAGTATATGCACCTACCTAATGTATATAGTTTAGGGCTGCACAAATTTGCCTGGACATCGATATAGTGTTGAACACGAATTACATACAGTGCATAATCGGTATATAAATGATGTGGTCACCAAAGTAGCTTCGATTTATTAGCGACTATTTGCAAATGTTGCAACAATTTTCATTTTATCATGCCTCTCAGCAAAGTTGCTGATGGAGAGAGAGAGCAAAGAGAGCTGTATAAATATATAGGTATGTTTACAATAGTGTTTTTATATACACCCTGCCACGCCACTCACGGGAACGCAACGTGCAAACAGGGGCACCCAAAATTGTCTTGGGCCCTGGAAAACCTCAGGACGGTATCGACCACCGCGGGGGGAATAAAAACTATATATTTTCCAACTCAACACATCAGGCAGGATGATGTCCCGTTTATTTCCATAAAAGCGATAAATGTGTTTACATTAGTATTTAAATTAACCCAAGACAATTTTGGGTGCCCCTGTTTGCACGTTGCGTTCTCGTGAGTGGCGTGGCAGGGTGTATATAAAAACATTTTATCTCAGTAAGAACATGATATGATAAATTTGCTGTCGTGAGTGTTCGGTATCTAATCAATACAAAAATTTGTGTATCTTCACTGTCGTGAATTGCCAATGCAGCCCTGCATGCCCTGTTCACGCCGGGAGAAACGTCGCATATTTATAAGCCGCGGTCCGTGTCTACTATTGGATGCCTCTGTGTTTGGCACACGCGGTATGTGCGTTGTGGTAAGCCAGGGTTGATGTTTAATAGATATAGAACGCACACCGGGAGGCTCTACGAGGATCATCTAATCCAATCAGAGAATAAGTGCTACTGTTGTTTGGGAATATATACTAATGCTACTATCATGGGCTCATGGCTGGCCACAGTGCGGGAATCACATCGTGCATGGCGAAGGGCACTCACTGACATATAATACGCCGTGCTGGCAGGGGTCGTGTGCAATGCCCGCAGCATGGAGGAAGCGCGCTGCAGTCCCAGTGCCATCCGCGGCGCCGCTGCCAGCCTCTGGCGCCACAGGTCCAATGAATGCTCGCACTCGTGGATAGTGGACTCCGATCTTCAACACATTGTGCACATTGGTCACGTACAGGTATCTGAATTCCCGCGGGAAACACACAGACGAGCTCGCGTCAGCCACGTCGTAGCAAACTCATATGTATGAATCTACTGTATATGTGAGGTGTGCATGCTAATAATGAGATTCACATCACTGTATAGACTTTGCGGGCTCACAGCGTTTTGTTTTGCTCACATCATGAAAGTATGCACAGGTACAACTGTGCCGTGGTAGAAGTGGCGCTGACGTGGCGGACGTGATGGCGCTGCTGCATTGATATATGAGTTGTTGTGGTATGTGTCATACAGAATGATAGCCAATGACGTGCAACAAATTCAGGCCAGGGCCATCGTGGTCACCCATGGTAGGCTGCAATGGAGGTTGGCATGTTGAGTTGCGCACTGGTGCCAATCACAGCGTCTACCGCACACCTCACAGACCCCGCCGCACGCCTCAATCACAGTGTCTGCCGCACACCTCTCAGACCCCGCCGCACGCCTCAATCACAGTGTCTGCCGCACACCTCACAGACCCCGCCGCACGCACACAACGTAAAATATAAGAAAAGTATACGAAATCACAATCAACATCAGGAATATACTGCCACTCAAAAGAAATAGCAATAACCATCAGGAATATACCGCCACTCATAAGAAAGATGACAAAACCCAGAATAAATGTGCCAAGCAACGTCACATCAGGCCCAATGATGCGACTGGTCAGCTCTTGGCCATGCTGTCTGACGGTTCACTTTGCGATAGATTCTGCGCAAGAAGCCTCTGGATGCAGGGAGCTGAGCCCAATCACACTATATTCTTTACTTTGGCCGTGGTCACTTGCCAATCATGAGTCGTGACGCTGTCATGCAGAATTATTAAGTAAGTCACATCTGATAATCAAGGCTTGTTATGTAAATAAAGTGGTTTGCTAGACAATGTCCTTTTATTGATGCGACAACAGCCACTTCTCCAAATTGATCATTGACAGACACTGGTGCCATTGTTGAGCAGAGGCAGCAGACTGCACCCGCCATCTAAAGTGCCCCATACCCTTGACTCAGGAGAAATCAACACAGGTCCTAAATGTATGAATTACGTGATAGGAAGTATATATTCATATATAATTGATTCGATGGATGATTTAGAATAGATTCTAAAAACAAAATTGGAGAGCTTACTTCACACCCACACAATCTGTGGCTACATGGTGCCAAAGCATAAGCCACACCGGTCGAGGGATAAAATACACACACTCTCTCTCTGAACGGCATGAGATCGGCCAACAAAAACCAGCCCACCATCATCCCAGTGGATGTGAGAAGCAAATCAAGAGCAGGGCAGGGCCGTGACAAGATACCACAAACTCATACATATTCCCAACCCAGATGCAAAGCAGCATGTAAACATGATACGGTGTGACCGATCATCGCCCAACAATTGTTGGTCTCTGGGTAACGGAGTGAGCGGACCCTGCTGGCATGCCCCCCAGTGGCTCACGGTCAATGTCGATGCACACACACACACACAAATGGACAGCGCTTGGGCATTCTGGCCGTGGCGTGGGTGGGCAAGCTCTCTGGAGACCAGGCTGTAGGCGGTAGCGGGGTGATGTGGGGTGTGGGCTTGGTGGTGGAGGGGTGGCTCGATTGGCGGGGGTGAGCCGGCTCCAGAGACACAGCTGCAGTGCGCCGGCAGGACAGCCGCAGAGGGGCTCAGGTGGCCCAGTGAGGCTCAGGGAGCAGAGGGGTGGTCTTGCGCGTGGGCTTGGTGGTGGAGATATGGTTCGCGCAGATCGGGGGGCACGGATGAACCGGCTTCAGGCACAAGGCGGCAGTGCGCTGGTGGTGCAGATGCACAGGGGCTCGGGTGGCTCAGCGAGGCTTAGGGGGTCCCATTCTTCACTAGTGAGCTCCGGAGAATCCGGATGAGTGTCCCGAAGTGTGTGCTGAATCCTTTGATCCCCGGCGCGGGTACATAGTGCAGTCTTCTGCGGCTACGGGCGCCAAAGGAGTCGCAAGGATTAGCATACACACACACACACATTGCCCATCGGGATGAGTACACACTTGTCTGTTCATACTCACACAGGTCGCATCCGATTCTCTATGACATCAAGGGGCAGCGCCATCGTCAGTTGCAAAGCAGAATTCACGCGACGTGCCAGATCAGGCCCACTATCAGCACGCCACTAAAGCAGAGTAGGGACTCATGCCATCATGCCTTTTTCTTGTCTGCCCCTTGCCACACACTACGCGATGTACTCACCGTTCCCTATGTCATAGCCACTCTCCCCGTTTCCTGCAAGTGTCGTCACAACTGCTGCCACGTCGCCATTTGCAGCATACACGAGGCTGATCTTACGCACGCGGCCTCCAGCTGATCCATCAGCGCCCTGATCCGCCACGTAGATGGCCGACTCGAGGAACTCCACGGCCACAGGGTGTTGGAACTGAGCGTATGTGCCTGTCCCATCGACGTGAGCTGAGACGCCGCTTCCCTGACGATCTCCCCCAAGCCCTCCAGCGATGAGGGCACACCTCCTCCCACCATTCCATCAGCCTCTTCCGGTAGCTAGGAGCACTGATGATGATGCCAAAAAACCTAGTCTTATTTCTCACTCGTAGATGGTGTATCACTGAATATTTCATAGAGTACATAAGGGATGATTAGTGTACACGCCTCAGACACAAAATACCTGCTGATCAGCTGATGGAAAGAGCTCATGGCAAATGCCCCCATAGTTAGTAAAAGAAGAAGCCAAGTTACCAGCCGATGGCGTCCCTGTTTCCCGTGTGCTCTTTCATACGTACCGCAAGCGTTGTTACATTATCATCCACCACTGCGATCTGACGTATCTTAAAGTTGTGTGTATCGGCGACAAAGAGGGTGTCACGCATCACATTACCTGTTGTCCGCCCATCGGTGCATGCATTCACAGTCACACCATCAGAGGTGCACATGCCTCACTAATACCGTCCCTGGGGAATCGAGCCGCTGGTGGTAAAACTCGCGAATAAAATCTTGGCGGATCCTATATCTGCACTCAAGGAATAATTACCAGTAAAATTACTGGTATTGCCGATGAGGGCATCGTTTTCCATATACTCTACTTTAAGCTTATACTTATTATCAGGAAACTGTATGCCGGTATTAGTACCAACAAAGGGTTTGCCTTTAGCAATACAACATGAGCCTTAATTGGTAGAGTACGCCGATTGCTGGGCTCTAGCAGTGTCACCTGTTCTTATTAGCCCGCGTCGGCCACACTTTCTCACATCAAATCGTACAGACCTGGGTGTTCCGCGAGCTTGCTGGTGGAGAATGGGACCCCCTAAGCCTCACTGGGGTGACGCGGTGCCTCTGAAGCCAGTCCACCTCTAACCCTCGAGCTGCCCAAGCCATCTACGCCTCGATTCTGTCCCACCTCTACATAAATGCCACGCAAGTTCCGATTTTTTTCTCCTACAGCCACGAAAGCCTACTTAATGGATCGTCTCAAAGACTTCCATAGTTACTGCCGCATCAATTCAAAGCATGTTGGGGACACTTATATTGGTAGGAACCGTGGCAATGCCACAACGTGATACGTGAAACTCAAACCTATGATACACAGCAGAGGCACCGCGGTGTTGGCTCACCAGTGATGCCTGTGGGCGAACTGAACCGGCTCCATGTGCCTGCTCCATCTACATCTCCGGCCTCTCCGAACCACTGCTGGCTGTTGGGGTCATATTGGCACACACTGCCGTACTTGTGCTCAATCTGCATGCACGCGGTACCCATCAACACCCTCCACACATTGCCGGTCATTTCAGCGATGTATTAAAATAACCATATTGACAGGTTCGATAACCAGCCATATCATTCTGGGAAGTTTGCTCTTTCATTTTGTATGTGTAGTTGCTGATTCCATACCATCCCAACAATGAGCTACAAATATTTAAGCATCATGTGGTACTGCTTAATTACGGCTCCACGATAAAATCCAGATGGTAATACTTCTGCGGGCATTATTGGTAAAATCACTGGTATTATCAACTAGTCAGTCTCGCCATGGCTGGCAAAAGTGGAGCCCTGTGTCTGATTGCTTTATTCCACACATCTAGGATAGCTCAGAGCATCGGAGCCGTTAGAATGCTGGAGCCACCTCACTACTATCAGTGCTATCCAACACATTCAGACGGTAGTGGTAGCAGGGATAAGTATATGTTACACAGCAGTGCACAGTAGAGAATCCACCAACCATACATCAAATGAACCCGAACCTACAGCAAACCCTAGCCGCCACAAATATAGTAATGCACATCGTCCAGGCATGCGCTCTCCATTGGAGTGCATCCCGCTCGTGAGTGAACTTCCTCACGTGCTTCATATACAATATATGAAGCCAATTACTGTGATGTGCATGTGCACTTATTCCAAATGCATCCGATAATGTCAGACATCGCATCTAATGATATAAGGGGTCACTCCGCACCCTACTGCCATCTCACAAAACATAAGGGGTCACTATGCACCTTGCTGCTATCTCGCCACATAAGTGGTCGATGCGCACCCTATTGCAATCTCGCAAAACATATTAAGGGGTCACTCGGCACCCGACTCGCCTACAAACTACTATCTTGCCCCATAATATAAAGGGGTCAATACCTTACTCGCCTACTGCTGTCTCGCCACACAAGGGTCACTCGGCACCCTGCTACTATCTCGCCACATAAGAGGTCACTCTGCGCCCTACTGCATCTCGCCACATAAGGGGCCACTCGGCACCCTGCTAATATCTCGCCATATAAGGGGTCACTGTATGCCCTACTGCTATCTCCCAACATTAGGGATCACTCTCTGCACACTATATACTATTGCGAGGTGACCATCTCATAAAGTAGTGCTCACTGCATCCATATCCAGGGGACGCACGTTTCCCTCTTGATCAAACGCAAATATGCGACTATTTCCGCCGTCCACGACGTATCCACCAGTGCTTGTGTAGTTCATGATAACGCCACGTGGCTCCTTGAAGTACATGCTGTTCCCCGCGCCATCAGAGCACACGTTTTCTGGGACTGTCAGGACGGTCTTGTCATCACCCAACAGATGTTCTGTGCACAGCTCCGCAGCATCAGTGAGGTGGCTTTGCAGTCCTCGCCGCGGGATGCCACCGTGTGGCA
>LGRX02030850.1:16422-46332 GCA_001247695.2 Cymbomonas tetramitiformis | reverse complement strand
AATTTTAGATTCACGGCCGTGAATCTTTCCGAATGGAACCAAAAGCCGTTCGATTAAAATCGAACGGTTTTTGGTTCCATTCGGACATGGAATTCACGGCCGTGAATCTGGAATTCACGGCCGTGAATCTGGAATTCACGGCCGTGAATATGCAAGTTAGTGGCGCTTGTATTGCCTTTCGTGAAAGTTGAAATATATTATAACCCGAACGTAAATCGTAACGACTATGGAACAATCAACACTTGCCGAGCTCTGCGAATGCGGACAGTTAAACAAGAAGGGAAAGCTCATTGAATGCAAGCAAGACCCGTTGACTATGGACCACGAGGGCAAACGCTGCACCCGGGTAAAAAGAGCCAAAGGCGAGCTGCGTTGCGCAAAATGCAGCGGACAATCAAAGAAACCCGCAAGAGGCAAAGAAAAATATTTGGACGACTTCGATCGTACGCGAGCAATAGGCTTCGCAAACAACTTCGTGGTGTCGTTACCCGAAGACACGCGACAACATCTGGAAATGCGCTCTTCGCTTATGTGGCGTGAAGCGTTGAACAAGGTGCCGGATTGGGACAAACTTCCTAGCGGAATGGTAACCCTTACCGGAGGAAAGCTAGAGGTGTTTCATGAAACCGCGAAACACGGGGGGGGGAAATATTGACGGACTTCTACGACAACTTCCTCGACGACGAAGATCGGAAGCACTTGAACGTCTTCGTCAACGAGGTGGAGACGCAAGTATTGGAAAAGCTACGTAACTCGTACACCGTCGAGAACAAAGCGTTTTTAATCAACGACAACCTGGTTGCAGAGAAATCGGGGAAGGTCCTCTCGTCCCTAAGGGGGTGGCAACCTTGGCATCTTGACCAGCCGTTGAACTAGCCCCTCACCGAGCCCGCCCAGCACTTGGCGATCGTCGCCTACTTGGGCCCATGTTCCCCAACAAGGGTGTGCTCTGCGCCAACCCCGTCGTTGGAAGCGTCGATTGACCTATTAGGCCAATCGACGCAAGAGAACTTGAGGCTTAACTGCGATATAGCTTTCCGTGAGCAGCGCGCTCTAATGCTCCTGAAGGAAACCCTCGACGCCTTCGCGGTGAACGTTGGGGGGAAGGAGAAAGTGGAGTTGGGCGAGTGCGCCGTTGTGGGGGGGTTCACCAAGGGGTGTCCAATGCGGATGGCACGCCCCGAATAGTGTTCTCCGCCAACTTGGCCTTGAAGGACGTGGCCTCATACGACCCGGATGTGCAGCTTAACCCAGTTAACTCGCCCATCCACTGGGGTTTTCTCGACTTCGCTGCCAAGGAGTACGTCAAGTACTTCCTCGCGGGCACGGACCTCGCCCCCACGGTGGACGATGCCAACGTGAAAGTGCTCAATACTTTGGGGGCAGACGTTATGAAGTGCTTGGACAAAGTCACGAACAAGCGAAGGCGTGAAGCGGAGGGTGCGCGGAAGCGTGGTAGGAGATAAGTAATAGATTAGGCTTAGTGAAATAGGGGTACAATACGTGTATGCCATGCTTAGCCACGTGAAAAAAATATTTACACTTACAAGCTGATATATATCATTACTTGTTTTGGCAATCAAATAATATTTGTTTGTTGTACTTGCTCGTTATCGCTACTAGTCTTTGCTAATTTACTATCCTATATTAGCTCGAACTCGACGTTCAAACGTTCAGAAATATTCAAACTTGCATTGCGCTCGTGCCTCTCGAGAGGCACCACCATCCTCTGACAAGTTTTAGCGCACTTGCTGCACAACTTGTACGACACAAGGGAGGTGAATTTTCCATCGTCGTCGTTTCCATGGTCGTGGAAAACAATGCGAGTGGTTGCGATCTCCTCGCACCACACCCACGCACCCTGCTTGCGGTTGTCGACAGCGTAGTGGTCGAGCATTGGGAAACAATCGAAAGGAAACTCTAATGGCCAAACGCCAGCCTCCCCATACTCAACCATGCATATGAGGACCTTATGCAACTCGCACCGCTTGTTGGGGCGAGTGAGTCCATAGTGGGGATCCTTCGTAGGGTTCTCGTCTTCCCCGCGGACCACGACGTGCTTTTGCCAAAGCGCTGGGCAATTGTACGGGGCGGGTAGGTAGCCTTTGGAAGATTGATAGTCCTCGTCCCTATTTATTACTCTGTTCATTTTTTTATTTGCGGGCTAAGACTTAGTCAAATAGGTTTAGTCAAATACAATAGCGTCTATAACGTATATGGTATAAGATATCGTATAGCGTGTACTATATAATAACATATCACGTTGTTCGCATACATACTCCCTTGTGTTCGCATCTTACCATCACTTATCGACCCAAGGAAACTTTGTTAAAGTACGAAACAAGTATGCCCCAACCATGTTGCGACCACTGCGAACGGAAAGCGTGGCTCCGCGCTCGGTTCAACCGGGACTTGCAAGACCTGCAACAAGCTTTCGCCAACAATTTTGAAGGATACGCCGACCACGAGCGGTTCCTTGCAAGGTGGGCGGTAGTGGGTAGGGACCTAGCCGATATTCCCTTGCCACAACCTGACCGGCTCACTTGCAAAAGTTGCTTCAAGAACATTTGGCTACCACATGCTACCACGGATATTTACTTCACCTCCTGGGCCAAGTGGGATTTTTTATAAAGTAAAGCAAAGTAAAGAGGTTGCTAGATTGATTCAAAAAAATACTTGAGAATAGTGTGTACACAAAATATTAATACTTGCTATTACACTTATGTACACCTGAAGAAAATTGTCTATTCCTTAGCTACGCATAGTCCGCACAACCATGTTCCTGCTGGGATCTTGCTTAGGTTTGGACGCAAGCAAAAAATATGGAAGCCCTTATTGCACACGTCGCATAACAGCATTTCATCTCCGTTGTCTTCTTCACCGCACAGTTCGCACGATAAACTTTTAGGAACTTGCTGCGAGCATCTGGCTTCCATGTCTAGCTCTGCCATCTCGCGCGCTCGCTTGGATGCTTCCCGTTTCAGTTTCGCGGTGATATTCCCAAGGGGTTGCCTTTTCAAGGCGCCAACCGGTTTTCTCGGGCGTCCCACTTGTGGGTGTCGGCCAATTATGTCGAGATGTTTTTCAAGAGGCGCCTTAAACTTCCCTTTGAATAAGCCAACAGCAATACTACATGCACACGTGACGCTCTCCGCGTAGATAGGGCACATACACCAGTGGTGCCCAAATTCGGTGACGTTATTAGCGTCCAATGGTCGTAAGATCACAAAAGACTTGTAGGTGTTCATGAACTGCTCGAAGGTGACAACCGTCGCAGGAGGGTGTTCAGGGTCGCGCATAAGGGCGAGGAACTTTACCACAAGGGGAGCAATCTCTTTCCTTTTATCCGCGATAGTGGAACCACTCAACTTCTCGAAGGTCTTAAGGGAGGGAACGACATAGGAAGGACGGTCTGTAACCCCCAAGACGCCGGTCGTGCGCGTCATAAGCTCGAGCATGTTGTTGTCAATCATAAGTAGCGCCTCCCGCCAAATAGCTTGTGTAATAACTGGAGTCGTAGGTATTGGGTGTTGCCCGTCGTAGATCGTCTCCTCGTGCATGTATTTTAGCGCAGAAGGATGGAATACCTCGAGTTGGAGTTGCTTACGCATGGTCATCTCGTCTTTCACGTGTCTATTCACGCACTCGGGACTATTCTGCGTAGATTGGATCCCTTCTGGCATGAAGCCGAGAACCCACCCACCCCACTTGCCCCACCAAGTCTCCACGAACCAGTTGCAAATATACTCTTCCTCACGCTTGTATAGTTCGATGAAGAGCTTGAATGCACTATCACGAGCACCAACGATGGTGATGTTGTGTATATCCGTAACGCCCTGCTTGAAGCCGTTAACGTTATGAGCGTCGTTGAATAGCGCGGTCTTCTCGTTAAGCTTCATCATGCAATGCGACCAACATATCCCTTGCGTAATCTCTTCCGCGACAAGTGTACAGAGGTTCGTAGGTAACCTCAAATGCTCTAGAACATGCGTGATGATTTCCGGAAGCTTGGCGTTAGCGTTGAAGAAAGCGAGGGAGTGATCCAAAGTATGATAACGAGGTTGCCACACTTTCTGGAAACCAAGTTGCATAGCCGCGATCAAGCAAAAGTCCACTATTTGCGAAGCATAGGCGTCCTCGTGCGATTTGATGGCGAGCGCCCCGAGACGAAAACGCTTATCCAAGTAGGAAGACCCGTTGCATTCAAGGGGTAAGCCTTGCCAGTTCGTCTTGTACGTGTCGTCGCGTGAGCGGTGATCCTTTGCGAGAAGTACCTCGAGTTTCCCCCAAGTGGTGTAAATCACGCACCACCTTTTGCGTTTCTGCGCTGCGACATAATCCTTGACGAGTTCGGTGTAGTTCTTGTAAAGGGCACGCAAGTTAAACTTCCCTTTGTAAAACCTTTTCGAACGCGTACTCCACCCTTGGACGACAAGCATGTTCTCTAAGATATGCACGAAGTACTCAGCAGACTCGCAAGCAAGAATTGAGATGAAATGTGCTTGAAGGTTCCGTTCATAAACGGAAAAGTCTTCATTCCAACCCGCCAGCTTCCAAGTATTAAGCTCATCTTGGGTTGCTTGGGCTTCGAAAGGAATAGGAGGCAGGGTGTTCGCGGAATTCTCGGCGTAATGTTCCACGGTTTCGAAGCCGCTCGGTTGGAGTACTTGTCCTTCAAACATGCAAAGCGTCCCCGCCGTTTTGCGATCGGTCACGGGGATGGCCAACAAGTTGGAGGTCTGGCAAACCTCCATGAACTGACCGCATGTCTTTATGGTTCTAAGCTCCAAGATTTGTTTGCGATTGTTGTTCACAAAGCTCTTTATGACCTTGTAATCAACGACGTCATCGGCTTCCATGGCTGTGGTGACTGCGGTACTAAGCTTCTTAAAAATGGCTTTAGGCGGAAGCTTTTCCTTGATCGCCTCCTTACACTTGTCCTTTAAATCTTTCGACATACCCTTTCCTATGAAATTAGTATGGTCGTGTGTCCCACGGGTGTACATGTTGCATGGAATAGTAGGGCATAAGGTCGTTCCCTTGACAATTTTGTAGTAAACCTGACAACCGTGTGTATGCTGTAAAGCACACCTGAAGTTTTGAGTCACGGAACCGTTTTTTTCGACCTATAATCCTTGCCAGACTTGGTCACACCCTCGAGGCTCAAGGTTTCCATCTTCTCTGTGCACTCTACATACGATACACCATTGAGGACGGTACTCCACACTAAGGGGACACGGGTACGTTTCGACTTTTCCATGTGTTTAACGAGGAATTCCTCTTCATCCTCTTCATCCGAATGATATATATCCTCCACATTTTTTCCCGGGCTTGTGAACTCAAAGCCGTCGGCCTCAGCCATGTTACTTTCCTCTCGTTTGGCTACGCGACAACTGCTTTGTGTAATATTTCGATGGCATGGATGCATGCACCGGTAATAGCCAGATGAGATAAAAAAAACTTAATCTAAAATCAACATGAAAAATGGGTTAATCTAAAATCAGAGAGAAATAATCTAAATTAAATTGCCTACCTGTCAGAGGGGCTGTCCTCACACCGTTTCAACCGAGCCACGGGTCCGGGGCCGCGCCTCGAGCCTTGAATAACAAGGACACGCGCACGCCTCTCCTAACCCACCGGCTGTAATCCACAAAGGAGATGCCTCGCACACGAGTAGCCACGGGTACAGGGGGCGCGCAGCGAGCCTTGAATCAGGCCACGCGCACGCCGCTCCCGACCCACCGGCTCATCGTCGGGGAAAAGAAAAACAACCATTCGTGTTGTAACCTTACCGGCCGGTCGACGAATTTCCCCACGGTCCACCGCACCGACCCAAAACAGCCACATGCATCCTACCGGCCACACCCCCTTATTATGGTCGCGTGTCCGAGGAGCTGTCCTCCCACCGCACCATATACATTCCGTGTGCCCAACCCACATGCGCCCACGGTCCACCGCACCGACCCGAAACAGCCACATACATCCTACCGGCCACACCCCCTTATTATGGTCGCGTGTCAGAGGAGCTGTCCTCACACCGCACCATACATATTCGGTGTGCCCTACCCACATGCGTCCACGGTCCACCGCACCGAACCGAAACAGCCACATACATCCTACCGACCGGCCACACCCCCTTATTATGGTCGCGTGTCAGAATAGTTGTCCTCGCACCGCACCATATACATTCCGTGTGCCCAACCCACATGCGCCCACGGTCCACCGCACCGACCCGAAACAGCCTCATACATCCTACCGGCCACACCCCCTTATTATGGTCGCGTGTCAGAGGAGCTGTCCTCACACCGCACCATACATATTCGGTGTGCCCTGTACGCGCATAGCACCACCTGAGAGATGACATACGCTCATTCAACAAGACGTTCTAAAATTTATTTCAAAAGTTGCTTACATCTAGGGGGCTGCGCCACGCCCTTCCCTAGCGCACTCGCTACTATCCATGCAGACTGCTTATTTTGGGCATTGGTACACCGCTTAGATGAGTTCACCGCAGACCACCACTATCTCAGCCACTATCGGGGTTCACAGTTCACATTGTCCCACTGCTGACACGAGGTCGCGAAGCTCGGGTATCTGATGCAAAAAACGGCCCAATATACCCCCGCGTGATCATACGGGCAGCGCAGCGTACGCTCCAAGTCTTGAACACATAACCGCCATATTCCCATAGCCCCGTCATATTCCTCCATTCCGACACAGCGATGGCCTTGCACTCGTGTCGGTGTGTCCGCTGCCAGTCTCCGCGCTGACACTCAGGTGAACAGTACACACGCGAAAGGCACCCTCCGCATTGACGGACGCCTTTCCCAATCAGGACACGGCGACATACGGAACAAGGCTCTTGTCTCTTCGGCAGGGATCTCGGGGGAATCGGTTGACAGTATTCCGCAAAGTGCGCATGGATGTAGATTATTGTTCTCCAACACTCGTGGCCGTGTGAGTACTGGCGCGGAAAACTGGTGGATTCGCTTTGCCCGCGGTTTTGAAAAGATGAAGCGTAGATACCTTCCGCTGCACGTAAGCATACCACACGATTGGCATAGTCAGGTCTGCCGTATTTGGGAATTTTTTGAGTGGTACGCATCTGCCGAAATATGCACTCCGGCGCGAACTGTGATACATTGTATCCAGTGCATTTTATGAGAGGTTCGATGGGATTATCAGGACACCATGCCTCCACCATGATATCTCCACGCGCAGGATCCCCTGTCGCAGCATACTTGTCTTGCACATACACAAACGCCATCCACGTCTCGCCCGGCCGGCCAGTGGTCACCCAGCTTTTCCTCCACCATCCGCGACGCAACTGACCTTCCACGACAACATTGCCTGATTGGAGCGACTCCACCCGCCATTGGACGACACGGTGGAACATGGTTCGCACGGCGGTAACCACCAGCGCCAAGAAAAGGGCACGCGAAGAAAACGGTCGTGGATCATAGCGCAGTTCCGGGCACTTTAGCGGACCGAACATCGCACATGCATCGCTTTCGGGCTCCCATTGCCTTTGTGCAGTTTCCGGCACATCCAGGAGAAACATCTCTGCATTCCCTTGGGGACGTGCACCCTCCAACAGCGAGCCCCAGGATGCATCCGGGCCGTACAGGCAATGCCCGTGAAACGTGAACTCAAAGGAGTACGATTCGGCTCCCTCCACATTTTGACGCATGCGGCGGACATAGCAGAACGCCCGACATCGGTACCGCAAAAATTCAGTCATGTCCACCCAAGAGTCGAGCGTGTCGTACGCATTCGCACACGCGGATCGCAGCGGTTCGTGCGGCAGACCGGTTAACGTGCCTGCAACCTAAAACACCGCACAATCGGTTTTCAATACACTTTAATGCCAAAAGTATTACTCATCTGGAAGTTTTAGGTGCCTCCATAATGTACCTTTAATAATTGGAGCAATTAACGGACAAGTGGTGCGCGCTCACGTGAGTTCTACAAGTGTACCGGCGGGCACGGGCGGAATCCACTCAACGACAATGCCGTACCCTATAGCAAATCGACAAGCCTATACAGGCAGCACGGACTACCCCTTCGCCTAAATAGGTCTACATGAGTCCCGCCGCGCGAAAGTCTCAACACTAGAACCGTGCTGTGTACTCGTTCCGCATAAACCGTCAGGGTGTAGTTCACCAAATAGCCCCAGTGACACCGGTGTTCGTCACACAAATATTTTTTTTGTTGAGGAGTAATGCCCGCCTGGGTTGAACACCAACCCACAGAGTTGGCCATCTTGGCCACTGTTCCCTGCAAGGCCTGCGCACGGTACTTGCCGCTAGTTGCCGCAGCCAGATACCATATGAAACACTTGCCATCGCCAGGGACGCGTACAATATGCCATGTTCGGAGACAGCGCCCCTACAACAACACGCAAACAGTCATGGCCAGGGAGGTTCACAGAGTTCACGTGCGCAGTGCAGGCATCCGTGACCGACAGGCAGGACAGGTGCGTTGCAATACAAGTATCAATCACGGAAATCATCACGATCAAATCACTGCACCGTATTTCGCGAGTACAAAAAATACACCAATTCCCAAAGAAGCTCATTTTGGCTTTATACATAAAAAGTGTATAGAAATTGTATCACATATCGTGTTCTCCCTCACTATTCAAGAGTGTTGTTAGCTGTTGCCAATGAGCTGTTGCCTCGTTATTAACACTATCACAATTCCAGTTTGTCATAAAAGCTAGGTGATCCTCAATGGTCCACCTCCAAGGTGCCGGCGGTTTGCGGGCCGTGCACTCCATCCTATGCCCAAACGGCGCTCTCCAATGCGCACGCTGACAGACTATGTCGCAATAGCGTACTTGCCGGCATGGGCACCGCCTCCTGGTTCCACGAGGCAGCCTGGTCTTGCACAATGAGCATCGGCCAATCCGAAGTGCGGTGGCACGCCAAGCTGAGAACGCCGCACACTTGGCGTTCACTGCATCCACTTGAACGCCAAGCTCCGCGTAGGTCAAGAGACGGCTGACAGGAAGGAGAGGGGAGTCTTCTGAAATGGAGGGGGCATCTGTAAGCTCTCGGTGAAGCTGCGTCCCAAAAACGATTGGAAGACGTTGGTGAAGTGTAACCGAGGGTGACCCCACGGACCGTGAACAAGCACAACCTCCCCCCACCAACCATGGCAACCGCTGCCGTCGAGGGGCGTGGCATATACACGAAGTCGCAGCAGGCCCCGTAGGCCGTAGGGATGTCCCAATTGGGGCACAGACCAGCCGCTCCGCGGCCACCCTGCAAACTCGAAAAAGTTGGCGGAGGGGGTCAGCGGACACTCCCCGGCCTTCACGAATATAGCGTGATGAAGATGTTGATCACCAAAGACGTCCAGCAGCAAGCTTTGCGCGTGCAACGCAAAGGAGTCCGCCGAGCTCTCAGGCCATAACCCACCAGCAAGACGGCGTTGCTCAAGCGTCCAGATTTTCAATAGAGACCACCGCTCCAAGCCAACCTGGCTGCAATACGCGTGACGAGGTGTGGATGTTACCTGCGGCAAAAGGCATGGTACGCAGGTTTTCAGAAGTAAAAAAACCAACCATCTCCATTCAACTGGCTGGATCGCTGTGATTTATCGCATGCCAGGAAGGCAGCTTTGCAGCCGCAATGCAGGCATCAGGCGGGAACATATGAACATCATCCAATACCCTATACGAGGACATCGGCGACGAACCTCCTACCTCCTAGGTTAGCATCCATAGGCGCTTATTGGTTTCCCAGCGACGGACTAACTTGCCATTGGTAGCCGCCTCGGAGGTCACAAAAAGACGGGCAAGGCTAGCGGCGGTTGGCCGTTTCGCGGGCTCGCGGTGCACGCAGTCCATAACTGGGTTCCAGATTGCACGGCTGACACAGGTATTGCTTGACCGCTTCCCCAGGATGTCATGCACAGTCGCGTTGGTGGCATCATCATTAACTCTCTTCAGGGCGTCATGTGAATCTCGAATCAAGATGCGCACGAGGATCGGGGCAATCGCCCACATGTCGGTTGCAGGTGTCGGTCCTCCATGACTGTACTCCGGCGCATACACTGATCCAGGCTTCTGATGTGCATCGTCAGGCGTTCCGGAGGTCCATCGGTGCCTTCGGTAGTGATCTTCAGGCAGCCCTTCCTTATGCTGCCGCCTTGATAGCCCGAAGTCGATGATGACCAAGCTGTCGGGCCTCGTCGGGGAAAGCACCATGTTTGTTGCCCGGACGTCCCCGTGGGAGATACCGGCTTTATGCAGCGCAGCAAAGCCTGTCAAGATTCTGGCGCACAGGTCTCTCTTGAAGGTCATGGTAACAGCCACGGGCGGTTGTGCCAGGAAGGCGTCCAGGGAGATGCCGTGGTCGATGAAAAGTAAGAACGGTGCACATGCGGGACGTTCTCGTTCGCCAAGCTGCCGCAAACCGAAGTGGAGTATGGGCGACACGTACTGCGGAGCTGAATTCGCGGCGAGGGTCGTCATGTATAGTTCCCGAGCAAACTCGGAAAAGCGGGTTGACGCGCTTGGCCAGTGCTTTAGACTGAACTCTTTGTACACCAAAGGAACTGTGCCGTTGAGGGTGCAACCGACTCTGGTTGACGCGAAACCGCCGTCGCACTTTTTCGCCGGACCTAAAGGATTTGAGAACGTGACCATATTGTAGGAGACTTCACCCAAGTTGCAGTTCTGCGCCAGAGTGCGCACGACCTCCGGGCCGTAACGCCAGGCGGTTGTGCGTGGGTGACGACTGTTCTCGGACGTGAGCTGGGAGTAGTACTCCGAGCAACCACCCACGAATATGGGAAGCGGTGCTTGTGGAAGGGGTTTCTCCTCCTCGACAGAAGCTTCAAGTGCACTATGTGCCCTTTTCAACTTCACTATTTTTTTCTTAAGACGCTTGGACTTGTTGTTACGGCTGCGGGTTTTGCGTTTCTTGGTCTTGCAAAAGGTGCAGCAACCGGCCTCCTCTATCAGACCTAGTATTATGTTTAATGATGTTACACACATACGACACGCCACAACCCACATGCGCCCACGGTCCGCCGCACCGGCCCGAAACAACCACATATCTCCTACCGGCCACACCCCCTGAATATCGTCGCGTGTCAGAGGAGCTGTCCTCACACCACACCAAATATATCCCGTGTGCCCTACCCACATGCGCCCACGGTCCACCGCACCAACTCGACACAACCACATACATCCTACCGCTCACACCCCCTTGTTATGGTCGCGTGTCAGAGGAGCTGTCCTCACACCGCACCAAATATATTCCGTGTCCCCAACCCACATGCGCCCACGGTCCACCGCACCGACCCAAAACACACACACATACATGCTACCGGCCACACCCCCTTAATATGGTCGCGTGTCAGAGGATTTGTCCTCACACCGCACCATAGATATTCGGTGTGCCCAACCCACATGCGCCCACGGTCCACCGCACCGACCCGAAACAAACACACACTTCTACATCCTACCGGCCACACCCCCTTGTTATGGTCGCGTGTCAGAGGATTTGTCCTCACACCGCACCATAGATATTCGGTGTGCCCAACCACATGCGCCCACGGTCCACCGCACCGACCCAAAACAAACACACACATCTACATCCTACCGGCCACACCCCCTTGTTATGGTCGCGTGTCAGAGGATTTGTCCTCACACCGCACCATAGATATTCGGTGTGCCCAACCCACATGCGCCCACGGTCCACCGCACCGACCCGAAACAAACACATACATCCTACCGGCCACACCCCCTTGTTATGGTCGCGTGTCAGAGGATTTGTCCTCACACCGCACCATAGATATTCGGTGTGCCCAACCCACATGCGCCCACGGTCCACCGCACCGACCCGAAACAAACACATACATCCTACCGGCCACACCCCCTTAATATGGTCGCGTGCCAGAGGAGCTGTCCTCACACCGCACCATAGATATTCGGTGTGCCCAACCCACATGCGCCCACGGTCCACCGCACCGACCCGAAACAAACACATACATCCTACCGGCCACACCCCCTTAATATGGTCGCGTGCCAGAGGAGCTGTCCTCACACCGCACCATAGATATTCGGTGTGCCCAACCCATTTACGCCCACGGTCTGCCGCACCGACCCAAAACAACCGCATAGATCCTACCGGCCACACCCCCTTATGGTCGCGTGTCAGAGGAGTTGTCCTCACACCGCACCATACATATTCAATGTGCCCTACCCATTTACGCCCACGGTCTGCCGCACCAACCCGAAACAGCAACACACATCCTACCGGCCACACCCCCTTATTATGGTCGCGTGTCAGAGGAGCTGTCCTCACACCGCACCATATATATTCCGTGTGCCCAACCCACATGCGCCCACGCTCCACCGCACCGACCCAAAACAAACACATACATCCTACCGGCAACACCCCCTTGTTATGGTCGCGTGTCAGAGGAGCTGTCCTCACACCGCACCATATATATTCGATTTGCCCAACCCACATGCGCCCACGGTCTGCCGCACCCACCCGAAACAAAGACATACATCCTACCGGCCACACCCCCTTAATATGGTCGCGTGTCAGAGGAGTTGTCCTCACACCGCACCATACGTATTCAATGTGCCCTACCCATTTACGCCCACGGTCTGCCGCACCAACCCGAAACAACCTCAAAAATTCCAGCTACCACACCCCGTTTCAACCGAGCCACGGGTCCGGGGGCGCGCCTCGAGCCTTGAATAACAAGGACACGCGCACGCCTCTCCTAACCCACCGGCTGGGATCCTCACCTACCCCGACCGAAAATGCAATGATGACGAGTAGCCACGGGTACAGGGGGCGCGCAGCGAGCCTTGAATCAGGCCACGCGCACGCCGCTCCCGACCCACCGGCACCTCGTCGAGGAAAAAGACCAATATCTTTCCGTCATGCAGCGTTACCTCCCGAGCAGAATACCATCCCTCTCCGACGGCGGACCGTATTTTAAGATAAGCAAGCAGGTTCATAAAGCAAATCATAAAGCCACAGAAAACTCACCGTCGGTTCTGCAGGCTCTTCAGGAGCGCCGCCTTCTTCACCCGCGGGCTCCTCGTTGACGTCCTTATTCAGGTCCAACGCGGCTGCTGCACCGGCTTGGGCAGCTTGCCCCACAGCCTGCACACCCGATAACCCGGCTGTGTGTGGGGGGGGGAAACATACGCAAAACACGGCCAACGAAAAACGTCGGTCTAAGACCATGATGTTTCACAAAATTTAAACTGAAGCTCGCACCGGTGGATCTCCCCCGTTCCCGCCGTTGGAGCGTCCCGCCGCAGCAAGGAGTCTTGCTGCGCGATGGCTACCAGACGTACGTGCGGGAGGAGAAGACGCCATGTTTATTATATATTCAAACTTCAAAATTACTACAAGGGCGGAAAGGGAAGGTGGTCAAAAAACCTGCTCTTTCGAAAGAACGAATAAGCCCCGCCCGCCGCAGTTTAAACCCTCGCCTGATTTGAAATCGAGTGTTCCAAGTATTTATTATTTTACAGTATATATGTCATATGCGTGGGTATGATGACGATCGCGATTTTGATTGGACTACACCACTGACAGGCTTTCCCCATTCACGACATTCCCTGACATATTTATAGTGCACGCGAACCTTCGCGAATCAGGTTGCCACAAACTTTTATACCTCGACTGATTCAGTGTGTATAATTACTCATCGTCGACTGCCAGACAAATCTTTGGCCTTTTACAAACCCAGCCTCTTCGAGTCATATCTCCTGGCATCGCGCCAGTCATTCTGGGGCTCTCGCGTGAACCCTGAGGCATCCTGAAGCGGGCTTGGTGACATTCCTATGTCATCGGGTGTATAATTCTACCGATTTATACCGACTTAAGCAAACTTAAGCAAACTTAAGCAAACTTAAGAAAACTTAAGCAAACTTAAGCAAAAACCTTGTTCTAGTGATATTGTCAAACCGCAGGATTGTATGTCTGGATCACGATCTCGATTTCTAATTGCGGTATCGTGACACGTTCAACGCTACGCGGCCCCCAGCCACCAACCGACCTCCAACAATCAACCAGCATTCCAAGGAGTTACGAGTTGAAGCGAGCAAGCAAGCATCTCTTGCATTGTTGGACCTGCCTGCACTCTTGCTGTAGTTGGAAATATCGTGGATACGCTTCAGATATATAGATTTTTTGGTGGAAAATCTCTTCTAGTAATGTTATTGGTCACAGCAGGAGTATCGGGCATGCTAGCTGGAGTACGGAAGATACGGCAGTCCAGGTCAGATATCCTCATCCTCCCGTATTTGAACTCGACAGCATCAGGCAGGGCATCGCTTTGAGAATCATCATGGCGGCACCCCGCTTTAAAACTTTGACTGTTACACCCGTATGTTCCTTTGGGAATGCAACTGAGTCAGACACCAGCCTTGCGATTCCTGCAAACATCACTGCTGAGATGTTGGCCTCTCTTGTTCGTAGACATTTTGGCGGTGACTCGATGGATAGGCTTTTTATGGACCAGGCGACCCATATCATGGCCTCCGACATGGTTATGGCCGAGATACTCACTAGTGATGCCAATTTGCAGGTGTATCTGGCTCCGGCACCGCAACCCTCTCCCGAACCTACGGACGAGGTCATTGTCCCGCGACGAGGAGGTATACAGTCCCGCACGGCCCTCACGGCCCCCAAGAGGACCAGACCGAAAAAGCCATACCAGCCCTTCACGCTCTTGCAGAACGGCATCATCCGCGCTGCTGTTAGGCAACACCTGAATGTTGACAGCAAGGGGTCTATGTACACTTTCGACGACCCCCGTCAGGACAAGAAGAAGTTGCCTGCGGTTATCGACGCCATCCAGAGTGCCCCGGAGTTCGAGGGTGTGAACGTGACGCGGATTTGGGGACGCCTGTCCGCCATGTCTTCCCTGCGTAAGCAGTACAACAAGAAGACAAAGAAGGTATGTTTTTTAGCACAGTGTTCCTTTGCCCTGCCTGCCTATAACATGTCGTGCAGCGTATACAGTAGTCCTTATTTTTGCTGACATCTGCTGAAACAGAGACGCACACCAACTCCTCGAAAACGAGCATCGTGCAGTTTGCCACGGCGGGAAGGTGTGTTTTTTTTTGCACCTTTGTTTATTTTTGCACCTTTGTTTGTAAGTTTTTTTTAGCAATTCATCTCTCTTTCTACTTTCTACTTCATACATGTTTGAAATATTTTACGTGCTTTTCACACATCCAGCTAGTATCTGAGCTTTTTAAATGCTGTGTGTTCCTGTCTGTATTTTTACTTACACTTTTACTTACACGCAGAGCCCCCTCACGACGACACCGTCGACCCCTCCAGCTCGAAGTCGAAAGGCAAGAGGAAGGCTGTGGAAGCGGAGTGGGGCTACGTGTCCGACTCACAGTCGGACGAGGACGAACCCATGCCTGATCTTTACACGGATGACGACTCGGAGGAGATGGAGGTGACGCCGGTTGCTGCTGTGGTACGTGATGCGGCTGAGCCGAACTCCTACGAGCGTGAAAGAGAGGCGAACATCGAGAGGCGGAAGGCCTACATGCGAAAGCTCGGTTTGGACAAATGCACAGGTATTCCAGGTGGCTCTTCCCCGCTGCAATGTGTTGTATTGCCATATTTCTTTTCTTCATCTATTATTATATTTTAGTTTCGGTGGTATATGTGCTGAATATGTAGCGTGTGGTTGGGCTGGGCAGCCCAAATCGTGCAGCGGAGTGAGCTCCCTCCACGGACGACGAAGCCCGCGAAGACCTCCCCGGACACGGCGAATCTTGGCACCCCCCGGTCACAAGCTTTGATCGTGGAGAACAACCGTCTCTCTTCCAAGATCAGGAGCTCCTGCCACCGGCTTGCAGGCTTGCTGCAACCGGTGAAGCGGCTTAGGGCCGATCCTCCCGCCCAGCATATTGATGAAGGAGATGGGGACTCTCCCGGCGATGACGGGGATGAGGGTCTCGTGAAGGCGTTCGCCTCCCCTGCCCGCCGAGGGAAAAAAGCGACTGCCAGACCTACGTCCATTCCCCAGCCGAAGATCGTTGCCGAGCACGCCAACCGGGTTCAGGCAACGAAGCAGGCCGCTAAGAAAGGGCCGGCGATGGGCCCTTTGACCACTAAGAACCGGCGACTTCCAAACGGAAAGCCGGTTCCGGCCACTGCAAAACTGGTGAACGACAACATAAATGCCTGCTTCCACCGGTAAGTTTTTCTCACTGCTTTATTTCATTACTGCTTTACGTTTCTCTACTTTGAACCGCTTTATCCCCCTCCGGTTTTCACTTAATTTTCTCTTGATTTTCAGGTATTGCGGAGAAGTAGTCCCCATTGGAGGCCTTGCTGGAGGTATGGCCATCTCCCGTGATTTGTGGTGTCTAACCAATGAAAGGTGGTATTTGTAGGTCCTATATTAATTTATTTGAACGCTGGTTTGGCCTATATTCATCCCATATATCCATGACGAACGCATTTCAAACCTCTACACTCTACATTCAAAACGGATTTTTTGGAACATTCAAAATGTGGCAAATTGGTGACTCGTCTTCAATATTTTTTTACCAATCATATATCAACACTACACCTGCGCGGATACCATCAAATTGAACTTATACATATGTCCCAATCATATTTGGGCGGTAGGCCCGGTTGGAATGCATATATTGGCTCGTTGGCTCGCTGGCTTCCCCTCTAATATATTGGCTCGTTGGTTTCCCCCCTAAAACAGTGGTCACCGGCGAGCTGACCAGCCAGCCATCATAATTGCTTGCTGGAGGGCATATATCGCATGGTTGGTGTGTGCGGCGCATTAAATCTTCAAGTATATATGTATTGCGAATTTCTGAAAGTCTAACATCATCCAAATATCTTATTTTTCGACTGGCGTGTACATTTTAGAATAGATGAATGCCAATTTCTAAAGTCCGAAATTCACTAAATTCGGAATTTGCATTGTGTTGAACATGCGCCATGCTGAAATAGAGCGGAAATGATGATGAGGGTGCGAAGTAACCGATTCAGTTATCTTATTTGGTCATAAACTCAAGATGTATAACCATGAGCATCACCGTGAGTGAGCCCCCCATGTGACTCCTAATTCTCAAAATAACGGTGGTCCTTGTGGTAGGACCACCATTTTCTTCAAGCTTTTGGTGAACTTACACCCCTAAGCGTGTCGTTCAACCACACACCTAAAGTCTCATGGGGACCGCCGCTATAAGAAATAAAATTCATTTAAGTCATAGATATCATGTGCAAATGTTGCCTGTGCCTCAAATAGTCGATTTAGTGATCGAAACCGCAATTGCCCATTGGTCCTTATGGTAGGACCATAAATTTGGGTAGTAGCCATTGGGACAGTAGTCCTGGTGACGAACACGTAACTAGCGCAGTACAAGTTACGAGTTAGTCGAGACAGTTGGTGACAATAGCCTGACAAGTTGTGACAGCGAAGAGACAGTTGGTGACAGTGTCCCGGAGATAGCGAGAAGAGAGATACGGCGGCACCAGGAGAGTAGAGCGGACGCTCATTTTTGTTTTGCCTTCGCAGAAGTAGGAAACGAAATACTTCCCTGCTCAGACCGCGAAAACAGCAGTGTTTAATGATATAAAGATTTGTGTTGCGATACTATCTTACGTGTGAATACGTGTACTTTCTTGAGGTACTTCCTTACTTGTAAGCGTCAGAGCTGTGATGATTCAGTCTTTTTCAAAACAAAAATGAGTTCTGGTCATGACAGATCCACATGAGGTGAAGCGCCTTGCGCGTGAAGTGGACTGGAAGAAGATCAAGCGGGTTTGGGACCCGTGGGTTGGTACAGGTGTGATCAGCAAAGTGATGTTATCGGAATGGCCTCACTTGGAGGTTACGAACAACGACTGGAATCCGCAGTTGAAGTGGCCCGAAGCCCTGAACGCGCTACAGCCAGGCAACTATCGTGCTTGGAAACAGAGAGATGGAGTTTGTGATGCCGTGGTTACTTCACCATGGTTCGCTGTACTGGACATCGCACTGCCATTAGCAGTGTTGGCCAGCAGAGTGGTGGCTTGCATTCACGTGCCATCGCACTATATGACAGATATGACCGAGAGCAGGGCGCAGTACTTCCGCAAGCTTTGTCACGCATGTCGTCTACATGTGATTGGGCACTTGGAACATGGGCCCATTGGGGAGAAGATGGTGATCAGTGACATGCTGAATGCAGTTTTGCTTTATTCCTTCAGGAAACATTCATACTGCTCAAATTTGATATAATTAGGTGTTACTGATGTCATGTAACACCCTAAGGTCACTGCATATGATGAGGGTCGCAGTAACCCGTAACACCCTAGAATGTCACTGAATACTAGTGAACCACACTATATCTGGCATTTTGGTCATGCTGAAATCAGCACAATCATGACCAATATTTCGGGCAACAACCCAAAAACTGTAGGGCAACATCCCAATACCTGTACAGCTGCTTCCGATAAGGATTGCATGCTGTTTAATGAGGTAATAGGCACTTGACAACTGCCTATGGAATTCACACTTCCTTGAGGGGGGAAGAAGGTGGAACCATGTATATACTTCACCTCATTATATCAATGTACAAAAATAATACATGTACAATATATATATATATATATCACACACACACACACACACATCCATTTTGAAGGTTTTGTTGGTGTGGTGTTTTATTTTAGATGGCAGAAGAACTAGCTATACCAGCTATCGATATTGATCCTAATAACTGGTACTTTGACATTCTGGGTTCTTATGATCATTTCAGCAGATTCAAAATACCTTCATGGTTAAAGGGTTATGCTGACACTCAGACCCGGTATGATCAGATAGGATATTTCGATGCCATCAGCAGAATGAAGACAGACATGAGTCGGTATAGAGATCCAGAGACTGAGCCTAAGGAACCAGATGAGGATTACACAGAGGATAATCCCCCGCCTGCATTTACAGATCCAGATGATGGTCAGGCCACCGCAGCATAGTTCCAGCCGCAATTGTCCCCAAGGTGAAAATGAATCCACCGAAGGAGTACAAAGTCGGACAGGATGCGGAGGTTTGGATGGAGACAGTGGACAGATACTTTCAGTTCACATATCCAGGTGCACCAGATAAGGACCCCATCACAGTCTTCCTCACATTTATACAAAATAATGACAGACACGTCTTTCATGTCGTGGCTAAAACACCTGATGCCACGTATGAACATGTCAGAACTACATTCCTCAGGCAGTTCGGCAATCCCCACAAGAAGTCAGTTGCCAGAAAACATTTGGTGGCATTACAGCAGGGCAACCAGACATTCTCGGATTACCTACGCACATTCACGTCACTGGCTTCTTTAGCATCAGTTGATTTGGATGATGTCCTGATCAAGGATAGGTTTGTCAGCAACATGGAGTCAGACCTCAAAAAACAGTTCCATCTTAGATTCCGCTTAGATTCCTAACAGATGATGAAAGGAATAACCTGTCGTGGGCACAGACCACACAGGTTCTGCTCGATTTGAATTATGTAGTTCATTCAAAGCAGTCAGAGACCCTACATTATAGGGGACAGAAGGAACAGTCAGGAGGTCCAGTCAGAAAGGAAAAGGACAAAGGTCGTGGCAATAAACCATATGACCGAAGCAATCAGAATCGTGGCAATCAGAATCAGGCCAACCAAAATTCCCAAAAGAATAAAGGGAAAGGCAAAGGAAAAGGGAAAGGGAAAGGGAAAGGGAAAGGATCAGCATCATCTCCTTCCCAGTCTTGTCAGCGTTGTGGTCGTCCAGGTCACATGAAACAGGATTGCTTCGCGCCTTCGCCACCAGCACAGCAGATGGAAATGCCATACAAGACAAGCCTCCAGCTCCCAATCCTGGACGTCAGTACAATCAGAACAGAGGACAAAAGCAGCAGAATAATCAGGGTGGTAAAAATGAGTCTAACAAACTCGTAAAAACAGTCAACACCCTGGTTAAGGAGCTCCAGAATCAGCAGAGCATCAATGCAGCAGTCGCAGCTCCAGCATCAGCTCCAGCTCCTCAGGGAAACTCTCCGGGTACCGGGCAGGTACCAGTGATGAGGACTCCCAGATAGATCAGCCTGAAAATGCCACTGAAGCAAGTGGCCGGGTTGAGAGTATCTCAGAAGAAGTCCTATCCAGTCTGACACTTCAGTTCCAACAGATGGATACTCCCTCAGAACACATCGCACAGATGCAGTCACCGACAGCACAGCTGAAATCACAGAAGAAGCTGTTGTTGTACAAAGGGAAAGCATATGGACAGAGTACTCACATTTTGGTAGATCCAGGAACTACATCGCCATTTATCGACAGACAGTTCGCTTCTCAGCTTGGTATATCACCAACAGACTCATCATCATTCTCAGTAGGGTTGGCTGGAGGAAGCCAATTACCCTGTACATCATATCTTCCCAATGCTACATTCACGCTGGGTAAGTATAAGGATTCAGAAGATTTCTATATATTATTGACATGAAACCCTTCACAGTCATCCTGGGACAGGATTGGTTGGAGAGAAGGAACCCACACATTGAGTTCAGTCCAAGAACATGACGATCACCAGGAAACACTCATCAGGTTCCAGTGTTCGTACAGTTCTATCCAGAGTTGAACAGACTCCAGATTCAGATGACCTTCCTGAAATGGAATTGGTCAGTGCCACCACTATGAGGAAGCACCTACGACGTATACGATCCAGTGGGTCGGCTGAAGAAGCCGTAGCTTATCTCTTTTTTCTCTCAGAGGTCGATGGTGAGTTGGTCATGGCAGCTGCAGACTCAGACACTACCATGGAAGACCCAGAGGTCACAGCAGCACGTGATCTAATCAGAGAAGACTTTTCAGATATTTTCCAGGAGGATCTTCCAGCTGGCCATAGGCCAGAACGGTTTGAAGGTGGATATCATCGCATCAACATTGAACCTGGGCATAAGCCACCATCACAGCCAGTTCGTACTATTCCAGTGCCTATGATGGAGGAGCTCAAACGACAGATCATCAAATATGTCGAGCTGGGTATCCTTCGTCCATCATCATCACCATATGGGTGCCCAATCATTTTCGCTCCTAAGCCAGGGGGAAGTGGAGGATGTGCTGTGATTATCGAGCCCTTAATAACATCACCATAAAGGACACGTATCCATTGCCACCTCATGATACCCTTCTTGAACAGCTTAAGGGGGCACGCTGGTTCAGCAGATTCGATTTCAACCAGTTTTCCCATCAGATACCCATCCATCCAGACGACATCCATAAGACAGCGATACGTACTAGATATGGTTCATACGAGTGGACAGTAGAGAGTTTCCAGCAAGTTTTGAACAGTGTTCTGAACACCAAATCCAACAGGGTCATCATCCACGCTGGAATCGTGACGGACACGTCAACGTGACGTCACCTCTCGAGTGTTCAGAACAGTGTTCAGAACAGAAATTTCTGATCACCTAACACTGACGAGGTGATCGGAAACTTTCGTTCTGAACACTGTTCTGAACACGCTCCGGCGAGGAACTATGACACAGGTTCGCGAATTTTATTATGACACAGTTTTCGATGTACACGCGAGCGATTTTTGTACAGGCAAGCGATTTCTATCATTTGTTGTCCATGTCATCCTGTTCGATTTGGTGTTCAGAACACTGTTCGAACTCCTTGCTGGAAACTCTCTAGTGATGCCCTTTGGGTTAACTAACGCTCCTGCGACCGCATCTGGATTTCGGCGTTCAGTTCTGAATGCGTAATCGACTGTTCCCCGTTACCCCCCGTTCCGGAGCGATCGTGTTCTGCATACGACATTTTGCGATCCCCGTTCCTGAATCGCCTGAGAGCGTGCTCATAACGATGGTGATGATCCGCGATCCGCGCTCTCGTTTCGCTTTGGATCGTAACCGTCATCGGAAATCCCGAACGCACTGCACCGTTTCTTCGCGTTCCAGTAATCGATGACATCAGCAGAAATGTCACTGGCGCATACGCTCGGACTGCGCCATGGCGACCTCACCTTGATGGACACAGTATCGTGAGCTCTTGACTTCCCATTTAGTCGTACGTGCGTCTCCGAAGCTTGAAAGCACGTGAGCCGAAAACCATACTGCAAACTCTGATTTATAGATCAGCCTAAATAATTTGATTGTATTGTGTTGCTAGTATAAAATAGTTTCTGATATTTTCGCGTACCGTATATTTTCCGCAGGTGGTAGGTCATTGCGTGGTCGCCGCAAGCAAGATGCGTTTGGTGTTTACGTAACCCACACACCCACGCACTTTGTCGCTTGCCCAAAACTATGATTTACCCCATAATTTTCGTGCGAGATTTTGAGAGTAGATCCTGCCGGGGCACCTATTTTCCTTTCGTAATTCACTTACAGTGTTCGCAAATGAAGTCCATGAGCACGTTTTCGAAGATGGTCTGTGGCAGTTGGTCACACACGGAATGAGCGGACATCATTCCCGCCAGGTGCGCTCACAACCTTTTAGTAAGATCGGAAAGCTGGATCTACCGGTGCACCTTGAATCATAGTGATATCCTGAAGGGCAGGTGAGTTGGTATAGGGACGCTCGACATTTGATGTGGGGCTAGGAGCTCCCACGTTACGTGATGATTAAGTGATTTTTAAGTACTTGTTTTGTGTGCGTTATCTGCCTTTAGGCTAGCTAGTTGGAAAAATGTGCTTTCAAATTGAATTCTTCGATAGAATTTTACAAGTGTGTGTGCCTGTTTGCATGTTTTTACTGGATCGTGAAAAACTGGGCCTTTTTAGCTTCTAAAAAGGCCCAGTCTAGGTTCCAAGTGTCGCAACTCAAAATTGCATAACAACCGCCCCATGGCTCTTGGCGAGGAGGCGGGATATAAATATCCGACGCACCGATCCCAGTTACCACCCCAATTGCTTTTGGGCTCTGGTGGTGTGGAAACACTGGGAATCTAAGGTATGTCTCCATGCTTTCCGTAGCATGTCTTTTGCAGTCATTGCTACTACAGTTAGTAGCAGTGCAACTTGTAGCGCGATTTGCACTTGCATAAATAGCGAGTATCGTGATATAGGTGCTTGTAGTTTTTAAGGTCCGACGATGCGAACTTTGTTCTAGATAGACAGTTCGCTCAAATGAGGCCGGGAGTGCGTTAGCCTTCGGCACGCCCTGGGATGAAACCCAACCCAGCCAATTTAAGGTACGCTCTTGTCCTTGTTTGAGCTTTTTATTGCATCGCACTTGGTTTAGTCTTTCTTTTAATTAAGAGAGTCGGGTGTGTGTCGGGATAGTGACGGCAGGGAGCTTTTCACTTGTTCAACGAATCGATGAGGGATGGCCTTGCATAGTCAACACAGGTATATGCCTCGTGACAAGTTGCTCGAATAGTATGCAATTAAGATTTTGCTAGACTAGTTTGCACTTAAATAAACTTGCTTTCAATTGTCCTGTCGGCACAATTTGCTAGTTAGTATTTCTTGCACAGTCACACGATTTTAGATTTTAATAAGAATCGTGTAAGGCATCAAACTGCAGCTGTCCTTCACAAAAAAACCTGAATGCCTAGGACAGCACCATCGCTCCTTGCCTTCAGTGTAGGTAGAACCTAGAGTTCCTCAGTCTAAATATGCGATTCAGTGGGGACTGGGGAGGACACTGTTATTGTGCAATCCTTTGTGCCTGAACCAGCTCGCTGTGGAACCATTGCGATTGAACTGCTGGGTAATAGTTAGGCGAACTGGGCCGGATTCCCTTTAGGTAAAATCCTACCCCACTTAGAGTGGTGGTTTATTTTATTTTTTCTTTTATTTTCTTTTTAACAAACTGTTTTGTTTTAATGTATAGACTTATTTTAGCTATTGACTTTTAGTATTCTATAACCAATATCAACTGTAAGCTCGGTTTTCATATAAGCTGTTTGCATATTTTATTTGGTCGGTGCAAATCCTGCAGCCCTGTGAGAATTATTTTATTTAGCATAGGTATCAAAATATTACACCTCCTTTGTGGCGTTGCAAAAACGAACTCCCTTGGCCACACATTGGTGACTACGCCATTGAAGGAACCATTGTGGTCACGCTTTCTACTCTTGTAGAAGAAGGCGCCTGCACCCTTGGTCTGTGGGTTTGTTTGGAGCGCCCTTGATCCGCGAGCAACAAGGTATTGGCCTTGTTGTAATGTATGACATCTTGGGTTTGAGTAGGTCTGACACTCTTGTGTCTGTGACCACTTGTCTCCCGTTGCGCCACAAAGAGGTGTAATATTTTGATGCAAAAATAATTTTCCACATATGTGCTCCCGTGTTTTAGTTTTTTTAGGATATGCGTGATTACTATAAAAGTATGGTATGGCACTGCGCACTTTCTGGTCTTACATAAGATCAAGATAAGCATGTTATTTTTCACTATGTTCTTTGAGGTTTTGGAACCAAGCTATTCTCACACTGCATGGGGTGTTGGGCGTGGTAAGGCGGAAACTTAGCTGGTGGCGCGCGTTGTGAACACCGGCATATTCCCTGAGTGTGACTATCTCCCTGCATTAAGTAAGCACCCCTCTCTCTCTCTTTTTCTTTCTCACTCACTCTCGCTTTCTGTTTATTACATGTTTATTAGGCCTTGTTCTTATTAGAGTTGGAAACCATATCCCAACCACGACTTCCATTTCCGTCACACAGACATAGCACACGCACACAGATACACACGTAAGATATGTGTGTAGCTGTGAGTGTGCTAAGATATGTCTTTTAAGATATGTGTGCATCCGTGCGTGTGCTGAGCCTGTGCGTGTGCTAAGATATGTGTTAAGATATGTGTGTATCCCTGCGTGTGCTAAGATATGTGCTGAAATATGTGGGTATCTGTGCGTGTGCTAAGATATGTGCTGGAATATGTGTGTATCTGAACTATCTGTGCGTGTGCTAATAAGATATGTGTTAAGATATGTATGTAGCTGTGCGTGTGCTAAGATATGTGTTAAGCTATATGTGTACCTATGTGCGTGTGCTATGCCTGTGCTAAAATATATGAGTAACTCTGTGCGTGTCCTATGCCTGTGCTAGAATATATGTATATCTGTGCGTGTGCTAAGCCTGTGCCAGGATATCGTGTGTTAAGATATGTATATATCTATGCGTGTGCTAAGATATGTGTTAAGATATGTGGGTATCTGTGTGTGTCCTAAGATATGTGCTGAAATATGTGGGTATCTGTGCCTGTGCCAGAATATGTGTTAAGATATGTATGTATCTGTGCGTGTGCTAAGATATGTGTTAAGATGGGTAGGCTATTTAATTTAGAATATTTTTTCGTAATTTTAGAATAACCCATTTTCATCGTTAATTTAGAATAAGTTTTCTTTATGTCATCCGGCTATGACCGGTGCATGCATCCATGACGCTGTACTGTACCTGTTGAGCTATCGCCATGCCATGCGAAATATTACACTGAAGGGTTGTCTTGCCGTGATGTCCATATGTCCGAATGGAACCAAAAACCGTTCGATTAAAATCGAACGGTTTTTGGTTCCATTCGGAAAGATTCACGGCCGTGAATCTAAAAGTCACGGCCGTGAAGCACGACTTTGTGCGCATAATGACTTTTATTATTTGCCATCTTTGCCACAATAGACACTCACGGCGTGTTCTGCTTGAAAAAAAGTAAGTAACTTGAAGCCTTGAGCTTCAAGTTACTGAAAGATATGTATCTTGGCAGTATGTGTGCCAAGTTTCGTGCTCTAGGACGCACGGGAAGCCCTCGGCTGTTTGGCATCTTTGGGTTTGGGTGTCACGTTCGAACCCAAACCCAAAATCTGCCTTAGAAATAAATTGCGCGTTTCGCGCACAAGTAACTTGAAGCCTTGAGCTTCAAGTTACTGAAAGATATGTACCATGGTAGTATTCGTGCCAAGTTTCGTGCGTTAGGACGCACGGGAAGCCCTCGGCTGTTTGGCATCTTTGGGTTTGGGTGTCGCGTTCGAACCCAAACCCAAAACATCTGCCTTAGAAATAAATTGCGCGTTTCGCGCACAAGTAACTTGAAGCCTTGAGCTTCTGGTAACTTAAATATATGTACCGTGGTAGTATTCGTGCCAAGTTTCGTGCGTTAGGACGCACGGGAAGCCCTCGGCTGTTTGGCATCTTTGGGTTTGGGTGTCACGTTCGAACCCAAACCCAAAACATCTGCCTTAGAAATAAATTGCGCGTTTCGCGCACAAGTAACTTGAAGCCTTGAGCTTCTGGTAACTTAAATATATGTACCATGGTAGTATTCGTGCCAAGTTTCGTGCGTTAGGACGCACGGGAAGCCCTCGGCTGTTTGGCATCTTTGGGTTTGGGTGTCACGTTCGAACCCAAACCCAAAACATCTGCCTTAGAAATAAATTGCGCGTTTCGCGCACAAGTAACTTGAAGCCTTGAGCTTCTGGTAACTTAAATATATGTACCATGGTAGTATTCGTGCCAAGTTTCGTGCGTTAGGACGCACGGGAAGCCCTCGGCTGTTTGGCATCTTTGGGTTTGGGTGTCACGTTCGAACCCAAACCCAAAGGCAAAGGCATAGGACAGTTTCGTAGATTCTGTCCCGATGCCTTTGCAACCTCGCTTGCTAACTCATATTACAATGAATATTCAATATTCAAGCGTTGGATACCCCACGCCAACGGGAAGCGCTCGGCTGATTTGTTATTTGGGTATGCGCACCCAAATGACAAAAAACGCATCTTTGAAACTCGTTAGTTTCAAAGATGCGTGGCCGATGCCTTCGTGCTTATGTGTGTTAATCCATATGAAATATTCCATGGAATAAATGTGAATATCCCGCACAAACGGGAAGCGCTCGGCCGTTTTGTAAAATTAGGGTGCACCCAAAATACAAAACGCATCTTTGAAACTCGGAAGTTTCAAAGATGCTTGCCGGTCGCGTGCAGCGGTAAAAGGCAAGTCAAAGGGTTTAGGATATAGAAGAAGTACAGGGGCCTTCTTTTCAAGCAGAACACGCCGTGAGTGCCTATTACAACGGCGCCCACCATTATCACAAGTGAGACAAACCTTCTTAAAGCTTTTCGGAGGCTTCCTCATGATGGCAAGCGGGAACGAGAGCGTTTGACCTGTGTGCACATTATTTGAACACGGGTCGTGAAAAGGACCACCGGTCATAGCCGGATGACATCAAGAAAACTTATTCTAAATTAACGATGAAAACGGGTTATTCTAAAATTATGAAAACTTATTCTATATTAATTATTTTTCCGTTAAGATGTGTGGCTGGGTATCTGTGCGTGTGCTAAGATATGTGTTAAGATATGTGGGTAGCTGTGCGTGTGCTAAGATATGTGTTAACATATGTGTGTACCTGTGTGCGTGTGCTATGCTTGTGCTAAATATATATGAGTAACCGTGTGCTTGTGCTATGCCTGTGCTAGAATATATGTATACATGTGCGTGTGCTAAGCTTGTGCTAGGATATGTGTTAAGATATGTGCGTATCTGTGCGCGTGCTAAGATATGTGTATATTTATGTGCGCGTGCTAAGATATGTGCTGGAATATGTGGGTATCTGTGCGTGTGCAAAGATATGTGCTGAAATATTGTCACTTGCATATGCAGTGGAGCCCTTGTCACTTGCACGCACAGTAGAGCCCTTGTCACTTGCATATGCAGTGGAGCCCTTGTCACTTGCATATACAGTGGGGCCCTTGCCCCTTGCATATACAGTGGAGCCCTTGCCCCTTGCATATACAGTGGAGCCCTTGCCACTTGCATATGCAGTGGAGCCCTTGCCACTTGCATATGCAGTGGAGCCCTTGTCACTTGCATATACAGTGGAGCCCTTGTCACTTGCATATAGTGTTATGCGTATATCTTATATATGTATATCTGTGCGTGTGCTAAGCCTGTGCTAGGATATGTGTTAACATATGTGTGTATCTGTGCGTGTGCTAGGATATGTGCTGGAATATGCGGGTATCTGTGCGTGTGCTAAGATATGTGCTGAAATATATGTGGGTATCTGTGCGTGTACTAAGATATTTGTTAAGATATGTGGGTAGCTGTGCGTGTGCTAAGATATGTGTTAAGATATGTGGGTAGCTGTGCGTGTGCTAAGATATGTGTCAGCTTATGTGTGTTGAGCTATATTACGATTCGTTCCTCAGGATGGCTACTCAAAACATGGACGTGCGCTACTGTCTCGGAGACCAGCAAGCAAGCATCACCTTCCCAAAAAGAAAAAATGCGGATAACAAGACAAAAAAATCAGCACGAGCAATAGAAGAAAAGGGAAAGAAAACTCTAGAAGCCAGATGGCCAATGCCCCAAGCTTGAAAGACTGATATATCCTGACTTGAAAGACTGAAAGACAAATGAAGTAGCTTGTGTACTCAAAGGTGTATCTATTTTTGTGGATTTGTTGATTTTTTTTTGAATTTGCCTCCTGCTTTCTAGCCTTGTGAAAGTCTACCTTTTTTTAAATGTGCGGTTCATGGTACTTGCCTTGAATGCTTGAACCGACCCTTGGACTTATCATGAGTGTCCCCCCATCGATTCAGGATCGTTCCAGTACTTGGAGCGTTCCAGGATCGTTCCTGTACCTGGAGCGTTCCAAGATCGTTCCCGTACCTGGAGCGTTCCAAGATCGTTCCCGTACCTGGAGCGTTCCAGGATCGTTCCCGTACCTGGAGCGTTCCAGGATCGTTCCCGTACCTGCAGCGTTCCAGGATCGTTCCCGTACCTGGAGCGTTCCAGGATCGATCCCGTAAGAAACTTCCCTCCCGGGATCGATCCCGTTCCGGATCACGAAAAGAACGATCCCGGATCGCCTCGCCATTTTCCAGATGCGCTCTACGTGTTGGAAATCGAGCATTCTTTGACTTCATCGATCAGTTCTTGGTCATTTTCATGGATGACACTACAGTGTACAGTCCAGATTTTGACAGCCACGTGAAGCATGTTCGACAGTTCTTACAGCGCGGATGCCCATGCGGACGAGCTAAAGCACATACTTGACCACCATAGGAAAGGAGGGTGCAAAATCCTCGCCTACACCGGAAAAAAGAGGGACCCAGGGGTTAAGCCAAGGGTACTCCCGAATTACATACTCACCAGAGGGAAATGCAGACACGACGGGAAGGACAACCCAGGCAGAAATGATGGGCCCGACACCATACCGAGCTTTGTTGACATAGTCATGATAGAGGGCCTGGAGGACCTAGAGGACGGGTGGGAATGCACACAACAGGAAGCACCAGCAAGAGTCAAAAACCTACACCTCATTGAGGTGGCCCACACCGATGACGAAAAATGGGGACCCAAGCTCCTGGAGAAATACATGAAATACGGACCACTGCTACAATTACTACGCAGACACGGATTCCGTGCCAAACTCCATGTCTTCGCAGTGGGCAGAACAGGCACGGTGTATAAACACAACCAAGACATACTCGAGCAACTTGGGCTCAATAAGAAAGAGGCCACACAGGCTCTACAAAGGATACACGACCTGACGGTAAACTATGCACACAGCACCTACCAACTATACAGAAAACTCAGACAGGAAAAGCCAGCGGAGGAAAGAGATGAAAACCACCCAGTATGAATTGTCCCACTAAGGCCGCCACTCGTGGCGGTCCGGCCCAGAGTAGGGCCGGGGAAATTAATTTACTCATACGCCCAATGGGCGTGGTTTTTTCTTTTTCTTTTTCTTTTTCTTACAGCGCTGCAGAGATCATCAGTTCTACATCAGGCCTTCTAAGGTTGAGTTGTTCGTCAGATCCATCGATTTTATCGGACATCACATCTCAGAGGCAGGCCTTTCAATCATCGAAGACAGAATCCGTGCAGTCATGGCTATTCAGCCTCCAGTGTCCTATGGTCCAACCGTTGGTAAGCAGCCTCTACGCCGTATGGCTAAAGATGGCAAGTCATCT